>BPLS01024207.1:0-23279 GCA_019656275.1 Rhododendron kiyosumense | reverse complement strand
AAATTGTGCAACCAAACAAAGAGTTGGAAAACCTAAAGGATTACCAACCCTTTCCTAAGTCCTAACACATTTATCAAACATGCCCTCAATGTAAAGCTTCCGCCTCTTAACAGCTATTGGCATATTGCCACTCACAAAAACAGCAGTACTCTATCCAAGTTATTGTATATTCCATGCTTAATTTCTGTGGTATCAAATCCGACAGGATATTTATTCTATTGCCATTCAGGGGGATATGTTTACCCTTTTGATATATGTTCCTGTTTTGGCTTAATAATTTTGTTCGATTATTCTTGTCTTTTTTGTTTTTTCTCAGTAAAAGAGATTTTATTATTCTTTGAAGACAATACAAATATTAAAAGAACTAGCTAGGGACAAGGCATTTACCACAAGGCTCGGACATCCCAATCATATTGGCAGCGCCATACTTAGACAATCATATGCCACCACAGGCCCAAAAGGGAACAGCTACACAAATGAGTTGGCAAGATATATGCCACGCACCCAAAGCAGTGCTTAGCCAAAATAGAACGCAAACCAATACTCCCTCTGTCCCTTTTTTAGAGTCCAATATTTCATTTTGGGTTGTTCCTTAATAAATGTTCATTTTGTAAAGTTAGCGGGTAAAAGTTGGTGAATTTTTCATTATGCCCCTAAAAATAAATTCTATTTTGAAAAATTAGTGAATAAAAATATAATGATGATGTTTTCATAAGTGGAGGTAAAAGTTGATATGAAAGGTGTAATGATGATGTCTTTTCAATAAGTTGGAATTACAAAGCAGAACACTTAAAGAGGGACGTAGGGAGTACAATACTAATCAAACAAAAAAGCCAATAAACACGGAATCAACTTACCCAGCATGGAGGGGTACTTGAAGTTGGGCTCGAGCCCGGGTCACTTTGTTTTTCCCCAACTCAAGGAAGTACTGATAATTCTAGTCGAGTCGACGAAATATCTACAACACATGTTTTCGATTTGTGGAAATTCTGCAGTTGTTTGGGCCAGAACGAGGATGACTGATGAGGATTATTAGCAGAAGTCGCCAAAATTGATCGATATCAAGGGGCATGTGCAACAGCACACCCCTAAGATTGGTACGTAGTTGAGATAGTTATGTTTGGGTGTTTTGTTTCCAACGTTCCTTTTTTGTTTTGGTTGGACGTCTTGCCTTCCGGTTTTGGGTGTTGGGTGGCGATTGCCACGTGGAAAAATAGAAATGACTAGAGATGACAGTGGAATAATATTATTCATCCGACAGTGGAATAATTTCTTGCATTGATCGATGTGTGAGTAGAAATTAATTCATTGGTTAGGTTGGCTGTTTCAGATCTATCATGCAAGTTTTTTTTTTGCTCGGAAAAAGAAATTAAATTTTTTTTGAAAAAAGATACAAAGATTAAACGGACAAGTGCACATCTAGTACTAATGCCACCCGAGACCCAAAGAAAAACTAGGAAGGCAAGACGCCAAGCATAGGCAAAGACCCTACATAAAACCACTCAAATTGAACCTCCTAAACAAGCACCTCAAACCCAAAGACCCTAAGATGAAAAAATCCATCCTCCATACACGGAAAGCTAAAAAAAAAAAACCCAAAACAAAACCGAAACACAAACATGAATGCTGCTAGCTAGAACCTCAAAAGCAAAAATCCAACCCGAACACAAACCGAAACAAAATCCGAAACCGTAACACCCTCACCAAACCAAACGGAAATTCAGATATATCAAGTTAAAGGGAACAAGTGCATGACGTATGTGGTGGCTATTTCGGATCAATCATGGATAAAATGCTCTTTCGAGATACCCCGCAAATTCTTACATGGACTTCATTGCTTCATGGTATGTCATTGGCTGTCTATTGCGTGCAGTGGCAAAGCCATAATTCGAATGTGTGAGTGGCACCGTTCAATAAAAAAGTGTGAAGTCATAATTAAGTTTTGTTGTGAATTTTTTTTAAAAAGAAAAAAAGGCTTGCTTCAACTCTCTTTAGTATGTAAATGCAAGACATTATGAAGATTCCGAACCCACGACGAATTTGCTTTTTTTTTTTTAAGAGAGAGAGTCTTGATCCAAAGATTCCGAACCTATCAGTCTCTAATTTACATTTTTTAAATATTTGTACAAATTGTATTAGTTTTTTCGTACTTGTAGATACCAAATCGAACTGACATTAGTTTTTAAAAAGTTTATGTGTTCAAGAGAGAGAAACCCATCGTGAAAACTCCATAGCAAGCCGTGGGGCTGATTCTAGGCTATTTGGGGATGCTTCTAGTCCCATGGGAGGGACATCAGTGGTGTGATTCTTGCAATTTGGTCTTGGAAGATGGCGCAATTGCAGCAGAGAATTTAACTCCTCTATTGATTCATGATCCGGCCTCGATTGAAATGGAAGTGCATGGCTGATCTTAACCTAGCTGATCTTAACCCAGCAGAGAATTTAACTCCTCCATTGTCAAATCTTTTGATGTATCCAAATTGGTTGTGGACCTTGACCTAGCTAATAAGGCTAAAGATACCAATCAAACAAAATGGCCAATAAACAGTGCCGGCCCCGACATTTGGGTTGCCCAAGCCCGACTAAAACGCTTAGTTGCCCACTTAGTATTAATTCATAAAAAAACGAACAAGTAAAAATAATATTAATAAAAATAAGGTTATATTGTGCTTTTAACATCAAGTATATCATAAATTCAAAATCAAAATGCAATCTAAATTATGGTACCATTTTATAATTTTTTTTTAAAACTTTTCATCATCATTTTTTAAATTAATTATGGATCTTGATGAAAGGAACAAGAAATATAAAAAAATGTGAACCAAAGTTTTAAAAAGATTAAGATAGAACAACATTCAAGTTGTTTTCTTTAGTGACCTTTTTTTTTCTTTTGGTTGTATTTTTTTTACTTTTTACACTCTTCTCGTCGAGATAAATGATTAATCAAACAAATAATGAAAATCTAAAAAAAAAAAATCATAAAAGATAGTAGAAATTTTTTCATTTTGGGCTGTCCCTTAATAAGTGTCCATTTTGTAAAGTTAGTAAAAAATTCATAAAAGATAGTAAAAAATCAAATAATGCAAGCTTGTAATTTCTACTCTCTCCGTCCCTTATTTATAGTCTGGTATTTCATTTTGGGCTGTCCCTTAATAAGTGTCCATTTTGTAAAGTTAGTGGGTAAAAGTTGATGAATTGTCTATTTTGTCCCTAAAAGTATATTCCATTTTGAAAAGTAAGTGAGTAAAAATGTAATGATGATGGATAAGTAGGAAAAGTTGAGGAAAAAGTTGATGTGAAAGGTATAATGATGATGTCTTTTTAATAAGTTGGAGTTACGAAACAGGACAGTTAAAAAGGGACGGAGGGAGTAGTTTTTTTTTTTTTGAACAGTTGTAATTTCTAGTTGGGCCAAGTGACATCAGCAGCTATAAGTTCGAATCTCCTGCATAACCCTTAGTGGCCCAAGGACTATGGTGGCTATTATTCGCCCACAACGGATTGCGCACGAATGATCCGAGTAGTTCAATAATTTTTAAAAAATAAAATAATTTATCACCCCATTTATCGTATGGAGGAGGAGTAGTTATAGGAACATGATTTATCACCTTTAATCTAGACGGGGAGTTTTTGTTCACCTTTGAGGTCTATCACGTGCAATATCTTTTTGGGTCTATCATCGTGTAATATTTTTGCTGGTCTCTCTCTCCACTAACATAGAGGATTCGATTGCAATCTAACAATATATCCCTAGTAAATTGGGAAGACTTGGGCAAAGACTAATGGGAATTGAAGAGATGGGAATAGTTTGCGCACAAAAGATCGATAATGAAGGGAATCATTATTGAAACATATTAATGCGAAGAGAGTCATCCACCATGATACTCCTACATATTACTCCAAAACGCAACGATTGCCGCAGAATTAACACTCAACCCTCTTGAACTGTTAGCCGGTTTCTATTGAATACCTTATTGATTTTGATGATAACAAAACATAATTTATTGGAATGAAATATAATTAATATTGTGATATTTGTTACTCATTTGAAATAATGTGTTTTTTGTAGGATTTGGATGAAGTACACATGGGAAAATTCTACACCAATATTCCTATCTCCAACAGTCAAGATTAAAATTAAAAGGAGGAAGATTAAGGACAAATCTTCTCCTAATGTGTGATTGGCTATAAGAACTTCCATGGAAAGCAAATATCAATAAAGGAGGAAGCTAGAAGATTTCTTGGAGCTTTATTATTTTTAACGGCTAATCGAAGACTTGATTGAAGTTTGTGTGAAGAAGATTCATTGCTTAAGATGGAAGATGCAAAAATCTAGAAAGGCAAGATTGGAGCCAATTCTTTCAACGGCTAGTGGAGCTTCACCTTAGAACATTGAAGATGGGTAAGAAGAAGACAAATTGCTTAATACAAGGAAGGAGTAAATTGCTTAATTTGTGGGAGGAGATCGATTATTCTTTCCAACGGCTACGAGTAAATGTTTCTTCATCCATACAGGCTCTAAAACGATTTATTATATACAGGTGAAGAAGGAAGAAAAAATGGACAGAGAACTTTCGAAGGAAATTGCTGTGAGCATCACTTGAAAATCTATCAGACGTACAATTACACTTCATCTTGATATCTATATACTTGTGTGTGAGAGGGTTCATATTTTGATCTTCATTGTAAAAAGGATTGTACCCTTGTTCGTACTCTTGTGAGGTTTATCTTTTTGTGAGTGATTTTGGAGAGAAAATCACTTGAGAGTTAGGTGTTACTAGCACCGGAGTCAAAACTAGTTGGGTTAGGTGTGACTAGCACCGGAGTCAAAATTAGTCGGAGCGATTGGGAATAGATTGCTCGTTGTAAAGGTTGTCTAGTAGCCGCGAAGCTAGAAGATTGTAACTATTGGAGATAGTGCAGCAAATCCCAAGTTGGACACTTGGGGAGTGGACTAGGCCATAAAGTTGCGGACCGAACCACTATAAATCCTTGCGTTTGATTCTCTCTTCCATACTCTCTTTATTTTCAGTTTTGCATATCAATATTAATGCATGAGTAGAATAGTATATCATTGAAATTGGTATTGTGGTTGAATAGATTGCAATTAGTTTTTAAAATTCCGCGTTATATTTGAGATTCTCAATTCACCCCCTGTCTTGGGTTGCTATTTGGACCAACATGAACGGTTGGAGTTTTTCCAAATCCTTCGTTCAGCTTTTGTCCTTTTTTCTCACTCAAGCGACGTCCACTGAGATAGAGGATTCTATTGCAATCTACCAATCTTTTCCCACCCAAGTGACGTCCACTGAGATAGAGAATTCTATTGCAATCTACCAATCGTTTCCTAAAAAATTGGGAAGACTAATTGGAAGACTTATGGGAAGACCTGGGAGTCTATTGTATAATCTAGCTACCAATCGTTTCCTATAAAGTCTACAAAACAAAATGATTGCCATAGAATTAACGCTCGACCCTCTAGAAGGGTTGGAGTTTTTCCAAGTCTTCATTGAGATTTGGTCTTTTTTTCCCAGTCAAGCGACGGACATCCACCGAGATAGAGCATTCTATTGCAACCAACCAATTGTTTCCTGTTAAATTGGGAAGACTAATCGGAAGACTAATGGGAAAGGCTAAAGGGGAGAGAATAATGGGAAGACTTGGGAAATAATAATGGGAAGACCTGGAGGTCTAACAATTCTTGCCGAAAGGATCTTATAATCTTCATGAAAAGTTGAAAGATTGGATCAAGCACCTACACCTCGCGTGCTTGTTGGTGCACCACTCATCGGTTCCCATAGAGCCTAGGGGCTCTTGTTTACCTCTATGTTAATTTATTGAACTTTGGCCCCTTTTGGTGTTTCCACACTCGCCACGGACTTAGGTTGAGTTTCGCTTAATTTGGCGTTTCTACACTCTCGCCATGGTAAAGTCATGATCAGTTAACTGTCCATGAAGTTGATTGATCATTTTCATGTCTAAACACAACTCACACTTGATTTTCTTGAAGAGAAACTTCCCCCTTGCCAATCCTATCCAAAAATGAAACCCCTGTTGTGTGTTAATTACATCATTTTAAATGGCCACGTCCATTGATCGATAATTGTTCTACGAATTATTTGTATGTTTCGATTAGAGTGAGATCGAGTTAGTTCTATACAAGCGAGAAGTTGGATTACGCTAAGTACTGGAAGAAATGCAATTCAAATGCCTAGCCTTGGTCTTCATTTTCAAGAATATAGTCCGAATTTCTGATTTTATTACCACATTAGTGCACTTAAAATTACCTCTGTTGGCCAATAATCAAGTAATATAGATTATGCTAATCTGTTTTGAAAACTTACTTAACGAATAATCTTATATCCAATCAAGTAAAGCCACTTGGTGCTCTTACAGCTTTCCTCACAAGTACACACCGAAACCACTCCACAAATTCCATATTAACTTCCATTCTCTGTTCTTACCGTTGTGTTTCTGTTTTGTTTCTGGTGAAAGAGAGTACGAACATGGTTTTGTTTCCTGGGCAGTTTCACTGTGTGGTGGGCACGGATCTGTGTAAGTCATTATATCCTAGGAGACAGACACTGGTTGTAACCTCAACCACCAATCTTGAGGCAGTAGATATACTTTAAGGCCACCATGTTTAACACAAGTCTCGGTTTGCTTAAAAGATTCTACGTAGTAATTCTCGAAGACATTATCGTTTATCTTTTCTATTTATGTCTTTCATGTGATTTCGCAATTATAAGTCATCTAGTCACTCAGATATTCGACAATGACTTTGCCATCTCAAACTAGTAAAGTTTCACCAACTTTGCTCATTGTTATTTTCGATTATTAACGACTCAATCTGATTTTCGGAACAATATTAAATGATCGGACGTCTAAATCCAAATGCTTGGAGGGAACAATTAGCTAGCTAAAGAATACTAGAGGAGTCTTGTGTCTACCGTCGAACAAGTTTCAGCCTTATTAGTCTATGTGCGAATTGAAGACTTGGTCACTGCATGCCCATAAACAATATGTGCATTTGAATGTGTACACACATATTTTTCTTTTTTACTTTTGATAATTCAGCATGTCCAAATCAGCTTACGCACACCTCATATGGTCTCCAAAATCAATCCCACCCTCTACGATCAAGTGACCCGTTGAAAGCGGAAAAAATCTCGTGCGTTAGACTAGCACCACAACGTTGGTAGACCGTAGCTGATTCGGACCTAATTAAAATCTAAAAGGAAACAAACCTTGAGTCTCAAGCCTTGTCATGTCGCAAGCTGCCTTATTTGTTCCTGTATTTTACTCTTGATTTGGTCAATTGTTGATACCCCCGTTAGTGCATATGAACATGATAGTTGGTGATGCACCACTAAGTTGTAAGTATTATTTAATGTTAAGGCACAATGAACTGACTCATCCATGGGGGATGTTCAGAATAGATGTCTACAAAGAAGAAATGAACAAGAGAATTAAGGAGATGTCTGGAAAACCAATTCAATATTCATGTGATTTCAAAATTCTGTCTTTTATTTTTTGAACCAGGCAATTTTATTAGGGGCCAAGCCCAAGCACACAGGGAAATAGCCTGCAACTGGATACAAAAGATCCTAAGCTACAAAACTACCTATGCGTAGAAGAGCCCAAACCAGGACCAGACAGCTCAGAGAGAGAGAGAAAAAAAAATTTCAAAAAACAAACCTTGCTACAAAAAATGAAATGCCCATCGATCTACACAGAAATTGAATTTGGAATCCCCCAATCCATATAGATGTTTAGGCTAGAATTCTCTCTTTAGTTTGCAAAGGACTCAAATCTGTCCCATTGTGATGATTTTCGAGCTAAATGGAAGAAGTTGGAAGTGATGGACGTGAGCTAGGAGTGATTGACGCTGGCCGAAGGTAAAATGGGAGGCATATGGTTGCAAAGGACTCAAATCCGTCCGGTTGCGTCTCATCAAATCCAACCAGACAAGCCAAGATTCAAGCCTCGGTTTTATTTTCCAAGCCATGGGTCCAGTCCATCCAACCGGACGATATCTGTCATCCAACCGATACTAATATCTATGACATATAACTTCCAATTTGTGGAAATTCTGTACTAGTCTGGAAAATCTGTATTTGTGGAAATTCTGTTTTAGTTGTCGGAAAATTTTGTACTAATATCAACTGGCATGTGCAGCCAATAAACATGGACTATGGTGGGAGCTTTCAGTCAATTTTAGAAATTGCTTTTAATTGATTATGGTTGCTAATGCTCACTTTTTCTAATGGTTGCTTTTTCAGCCAAAATCATTCAATTGCTTTTAGAGCAAGTTTACCAATTATGAGGTAAAATTGCTTGTAAACAGTGCATTTTTTTCATTTTACCTACTTATATGTCTTTCAACATTGCACCGAT
The DNA here is from genome assembly GCA_019656275.1 of Rhododendron kiyosumense. Classification (NCBI taxonomy): domain Eukaryota; kingdom Viridiplantae; phylum Streptophyta; class Magnoliopsida; order Ericales; family Ericaceae; genus Rhododendron; species Rhododendron kiyosumense. The sequence goes on along the minus strand of BPLS01024207.1, from coordinate 14,882 downwards.
ACTGTCTATTTAACCTATTCTCTATTAAAATATTATTACTTTTATTTCCTTTTTTCTTTTTTCGGGGAGAGAGAGAGAGTGAGAGAGAAAGAGAGGAAACAATAAAAAATTGGGTGACTTTTGAACAGTTCTTCGCTTGTTATGCCGAAGGATTGTAGCTGGAGGAACAATAGCGTTGTATTTACCTCATCTGCTGCAAGGAAAACTTTTGTCCTTTCATCAATCAAAATAGCTTTTTCTTCTTTTTCACCCACCTGAAAAACTTGCTCTTATGGTCCAATTGGATACAGTGAAAATGAGTTATGCGGGGTGATGATCAGGAGGTGGGACCCAGTGTTATCTTTGGGTTTTATCCGGGCGGATAGGTATAATTTTTGGATGATGACCTTCGACCTATATCCATAATTTATCCGGCCCAATCCCCCCTGAATTTTTACGAATTTCCCCCTCCTCATCCCCCTCCCCGGCCCAACCCCAGGCCTCCATCTCTATCACTAACCCTACTTTTTCTTTTCTTCAAAAAGATAATCTAGCTTAATTATTAAGCCAAACTACCCTCCTCTCGTCGATGCCCTCACTTCCTCGTGCTCCTCCTCCTCCTCATCAAATAACTTATCCGTTTTGTGATACTGTCAAATAGCTTATCCATTTTTAGCATTAAGGGCTTCATTGCGAAAACATTGTACTGGAAACTGATTCCTTAATTTATACCCTTCCACTAAAAAAAGACAAGTCCTGATTCCTCACACCCTCAATTATGGTATGTCCCAACACCAAAGTCCTTTCTCTGCTTCTTGTGTGGTAAATAGTTGTAGCATTTCTTTCACCCCAAGTATGGTACATAGCATCTGAGAAAACCAATTTTATCATAAGACATCAGACTGAATTATGATCAACAGCTCTGGATCACCCAATCTAGCCTAAATTCAATTATGCTCTCTCTCTCTCTCTCTCTCTCTCTCTCTCTCTCTCTCTCTGTAAACCTGAACTCACCGGGCCCAATTTTGAATGCAAATACTAATAAAGACCCATTGCAAATACTAACGGTGAAATACTACAATACACATCCCTTATTTAGATGTGTGACATATGCACCCTAAAAATGTTATAAATTGTAGAGAAAATGTTACGAATCTTATTGCTAAAAAGTTACGAATCATATAAAGGTTATGAGAGATATCAAAATGTTATGAGTCATAATGAAAATGTTACGAATCGAACTGCTGAAAGGTTATGAATTCAAGAACAAAAGTTACGAAACACATTAAAATGTTATGAATGAATCATAAAATAGGTGCATATGGTACATCATTTTAAGAGGTGTGTATTGTAGACTTTTCCTAATCAATGACCGCATACCCGCCTGAATCCAATGGAGTTCATACACTTCGTCATGGGATATCATTGTGCAGTGGAGAAAAGGCTGGGGCACTGACACGGGATTGAATAATAACTCCCGCGTACTGGGTTAATCAATGACAAGGGTAAATCAAGAAAATTATTTCGGGAGTATTTGCGATTAATCTTGAAAACGAGTTTTTTCCTATTTGTATTTTTGCAACTTAAATTCCTAACGCAATTAGATTTTCATTTCACTGTATATGTTCTTTTTATTCGGTGGTCATTAATTTGCAACCTCTCCCCTTCATAAACTTCAACGCCGCGCCTAAATTTGATTTTGCAAACACTCCTCACTCTCTCTCTCTCTCTCTCTCTGCCAATTTTGAACTCTGTCCGTGTTATGCACAGGAATTTATATTGCAAAATATTATATACTCGACAAAAAAAGGTGTGGTAATAAAAAATTGCATCCTAGAATCTTATGAAAGTATCGAAGCCCTAGGATAGTCTACCCTACTTTAGGGTGCTCTAAAATGGACTTTGGACTTTCCAAAATTAATAGGTGGACTTATGGGCTTACGAAGTTCACAAAATTAATAACTAAGTCTCACCGATTCTTCGTGGCACAAAGCAAATGCGGACTCAACAACTCTAGTGCCAAAGCACATCTCAAACTTAAAACAAGAAAAAATGACTACTTATAGAATCATTGTTGCTAGTGATGACGGTGGATTCAATGGCTGCACTTTTCTTGGTTTTGCATCGGCAAGTGGTTGATAATATGATATGGTTGTCTAGAATCCAATTCTTCATCTCGATTTTTCATTCACCCCTTCATATTTGCCTACATAGTAGCCAAATGTTGTTAAATATCGAAGAACAACAAAACATTTCTACATGCATGGGATAAATCTTGAGGAGATGATAGTATGTAACACGGTATAATATGTGAATTTAAAATTAGAGGAGGTGAAATCTCTTTTTGACTAAAGCAATGAGTGATAGTTTTTTTTTTTTTTGCCAATATTGTATACATAGTTACTTGGATATTAGTATGTTAATCAACATTTGAAATGAATATATAGGAGAGGAGTGAAAATGAAACTAACATGAGATAAGACTTGCATTTTGGGGACTGATATTTTTGAAAGTGAAACCTTAATCCCCACAAATCCTGCATGTTGGTTATCCAATGAAGCAACGGTTTGGTAGAAAAAAGTATTCTAGCTTTCACGTATTTTTAACAACTTAAAATTACCTCTGTTGGCCAATAATTAAGTAATCTAGATTTTTTATTATAAGAAAAGAAATTTCATTAAATTGAGTAAACATTACAACAAGTTAAAATGGAAGAAGTGAAAACATCAAAGCCACGAAAGAATATCCCTAATAAGATATACTGCTGGACCAAATATATGTCAGCCAAACACAAAAAACATGGTTGGTAAGATATCAACCAAGAAGAGCGAACATTAGAAAGCATATATCCAGCAACATCAAAAGCACAACCTTTGATAATCAAAAGCGAAGTCCCTGACTTCAGCCCAACCTTTGATAATCTAAGGATCGTATAAACCTTCACATTTGCAGCAGAAATTAACCGCTCACGAAGATGCCAGTCGCTCTTAGATTATACAAATCCAGTTTTGAAAACTACCATATTGGTATAACCTCATACCCAATCAAGTAAAGCCATTTGGCGCTCTTAGAGCTGTCCTCACAAATACATCCTTTTGCTTAATATATAGTATAGATTAACAAATTTTAGATTGCTAGAGAAGATCAACTATGGTTATGAAAAAGTTATACTCAACCTTAGAGCAAATGCCAGTTAGGAAATTAAGCACAATAGAAAAATGGAGAACCAAAACCCAAACAGCTAAGGGATAACAGGAATACTTAGGCATCTGGACAATTAATTGCCGTCAAGTAGTTGTCCTAATGTGATCGTGAGGATTGGGTTCTGCAGATGTGACTTCTGTTTTGATAGCGCCACAGAAACTTGTTGCATAGTTGGTTGGCTTTGCAGGCTGGGGCACGACCATGCAACATGCAAGTGCATACTTTACAGCAAGAACCACTGCTTCCTCCGCCAGCTGATTGCTTGGAAGTGGAAGCCGTTTATCCATAACATCCTTCAGCAAAATACCATATCAAGATGGTGACAAATCGAAAGATGATGAAGAGAGGTCGAGCAAACGTAGTTGAGTTGCAATTTCAATGCCAGGTGAAATGTTCCAGAAAGGTCATTGTTGGAGATCTTTAGACAAGTCAAATTAGGAAACTGTTCCCATCTATGCCAGAGCTCGCCATAGAAATTATTGTGACTGAGATCCAGATATTCCAGGTTTGGGAATGCAACAAAAACTTCTGATATTTGACTCGTCAGTTGGTTTCCATCAAGTCTAACACGACGTAACTCACTACAACTTCTCAAGCAGTTCACTATATGACCTGTTAAGTAGTTGTTTGATGCAACCAGCATCACGAGTGATCCATGAACGCACAAATGTGGCGAAAGATGACCTGAGACTTTGTTGTAGCTTACATCAAACACCTGTAGATATCTAAGGTTGTCTAGCTCTAGAGGGATAGATCCAGAGAGAGAATTCTCGCAAAGGAACAATCTTGTTATGTTTGTCAAGTCACCAATTGAAGCAAGGATGGACCCCGTGAGATTATTCCTCGATAAGCTAAGTGAAATTAGAGATCTTAACATTCCTACTTCATGACGGATAGATCCAGAGAGAGAGTTCTTAGAAATGTACAACGTTGTGAGGTTTTTCAAGTTCCCTATTGAAGCGGGGATTGATCCCATGAGATTATTGGTGTACAAAGAAAGAGAAATGAGGGATTTCAGCATTCCTACTTCTTGAGGGATAGATCTAGAGAGAGAGTTCTCGAAAAGGTACAATGTTCTGAAGTTTCTCAAGTTTCCTATTGAAGTGGGGATTGATCCCGTGAGATTATTGGTGTACAAAGAAAGAGAAATGAGGGATTTAAGCATTCCTACTTTTTGAGAGATAGATCCAGATAGAGAGTTGTGGTGAAGGTACAATGTTGTGAGGTTTCTCAAGTTCCCTATTAAAGCAGGGATTGATCCTGTGAGATTATTCATTGACAAATCAAGTTCAATGAGAGATCTTAGCATCCCTACTTCTAAAGGAATTCTTCCCGAAATATGATTGTTGGACACATTAAGAGATGCGAGTCTCGAAAGGCCATCAATCTGAGAGGGAATGGTCCCATATATTACGTTGTTCGACAGATCTAGTTTCACTAGATGAGGTAACAAAGAGAAGTTAAGACCGGAAAGCGTACCTCTCAAACCAATACTGTCAAGGTTTAAGTTGGTTACTTCACTGGCGTCATTGCAACCAATTCCGACCCAAGTGCAATGACTAGTTTCATTCCATGATGAAAGGAGAGATTGGCTTTGATTTTCAAGGCTAGATTTCCACATCAAGAGAGCGACTGCTTTACTTTGTTTTGCAACTGTTTGAGTTGCAGGAGAAGCACGAGCAACAGCGGAATCTGATGAATAGACAAATGAAAGCATTATAACAAAGACAAAGTTGATTATGGAGTGAACTGTTAGGAAATTGGGAGCCCTTTTAGGTACGGATGCCATGGTTGGTTTCTTATGACAAGCTAGGAGTAGCAGATGTTGCGTAGAAGGATGAAATGAAAGCTTTAAATTTTCATTGTATGGGGTACTATATATTTATAGAACATGATTTATCTCTCATGTAAATCGCGTCGTTGAGATTAATTGAGTGCATACAAATAAATTTACATCACACATTAAGTCTAACTTGTACTTATATCTACACGACTTATGCCTCCAGTTTGTGGAAATTCTGCTGCTCTCTAGATCATAATTAAGGAGGACAACTGATAACAACAATTTGCAAAAGACCTAAGGAGAACAACTGCATAGACTTTTGTTACTGATGGCCGGGAGCTTTCGGTCAGTTATCAACGTACATCAATATATTCTGGGCATGCGTAGCCTTGACTACGGCGGCTATTGGTCACCTTCTCTTGCCTTGGAGAGTTGGACGCCTTTGGGAAGCAAGAAGTGAGCAGCCCAAAGTAATTCAATTAGCTATTTAGCTATATATTGCCATTCATAATTGTCATTGTCTATTCTATATATGCTTTCTGTGGTATCATATCTGTGGAAGGGGATATTTATCTGAGCACTTATTCAGCATTTTCGAAATATCATGTGATGTTGTCTACGTGGTATTCCCAGTCCTAATAGTTTAGCAACGGCAAATTACTCGGTAGGAACATTATCATTCACTTTGTTGGGTGGTTGGCAGCTAGCTAGCCCAAAGCTATTGGTAGTTGCGAAGCTATCCCGAGCCCTGAGTTTTAAAATTTTTATTTTGTATATTTATGATTTTGAATATTATTGATAGTTATTTGTGTATAGCTACTTATTGATCTTAATAATTTTGGTTTGATTTGATAAAAAATAGATTATTTTTATTCTCAATTCTCAATTTCTTTCATAAATAAAAAATAAGCGCGTGAATGTTGAAACTTGAAATAGCCTAAAGAAAAAAATAAAATGTTTGGTATACTTTGATTGCATTAGGCTAGAATTATTTCAATGTACAAATGTAATGCATTGAAAATGAAATTTTTATGATATAATAAGTACACATTCCAATAAAAAATATATGTCTATTAAGCCGGCCCCTCGGGTCAAAGTCTTAGCTCCGCCATTGTGCTGTTGGCCTATTGCCACTCATAATTGTCATTGTCTATGCTAGGCTATTTGTGGTATCAATCATATCCGTGGGATATTTATCCGAGTAATTATTTAGCGTTTCCATAATATCACGTGGTGTTGCCCACGTGATACTCCCAATCCTAACTTTGTACATAACGGCAAATTAATCGATAGAAACGTTATCATTCAGAGAAATTCTTTGACAAACAATGAAAAAAAAGACCAATTTACATTCCACACTACACCTATTCTTTGCCAATCAGGGAAATTCTTTATACCCTTCCAGCAAAGTCCTTAGTCTTCTTCTGTGGTGAATAGTTCTATAGCATTTCATTCACCCCAAGTTTATGGTACATATATATATAGCATCTGAGAAAACCATTTTGATCATAAGACATCAGACTGAATCGTGATCGACTACGGCTCTGGATCACCCAATCTAACAAAATCGAAGGACATGCGGTGACAGCCACAAACCAAAATCAAATTTGGTCTCTCTTTTACTTCTGATAGAAGACAATCATACGTCGACATTTGACCTATATACATAAAACATAGAACAATAAATGGAGGACATATATTACGGGGAAGGTATCATTGGATACCATATCCCGTGATTTACACACATGAGAAGGCACACCATTAATCATAAGAAGGCATTACAAAAAATAACAAATAACGTGACAATTAGGCCGTTGAAGATGCTCTTAAGAGAGAGGATAGAAGGAAGGATAGAAAGTGCTCGGAAGTAGTTTGTTGCAATTAACCTATGGAAAAGAAAAGAACGGAAGATAAATTTTTTTTTCCTTGTCAGATTTGAGAGGAAACAAGAAAGAAAATAAAAAGTAAAGAATAATTGTCCTTTCGCTTTCCTTTCCTTTCCTTTTTTTTTTTTTCCCGTCTCTCTGTCTTTTTTTTCCTTTCTTTTTCCCATCTCCAAACAAGCTTAACTTTCCTTAGTCTTTTCCGGGCTTTGAAGTCCACAAGGAATGCGAAACAAAGTCTTCCACCATGATACAACATTTACTATGACACCATAGAAAGTTCTACAAAACAAAATGATTGCCGTAGAATTAATGAACACTCAACACTCTTGACGAGTTGGAGTTTTTCCAAGTCCTTCCTTCAGATTTTGTCTTTTTTTTAAGCGACGGACATCCTGTTAAGATAATATTAAGTTGCCTTATTTTCTAAGCTTTATTGTTCTGTTTCTAGTTTAGGCAGATTATTATTTATGTTTCCTAGTTAGTCTAGATTTCCTTATTATATGTATTTTCTTGTTATGCATCTTGTAGCCTATATAAATGTATGCTAGGTTATGGTTTGAATACAATCAATAATATATCTTTCGCTTTTCTTCATATGGTATCAAAGCTATAAGTTCTAGGCCCTGTAGAATTTTCGTTCTCGGCGGGAGGCCTAAACTTCGTTGCCATCCGCCGGGCACTCATAGTAATATGTAACTGGCTCGTGCACTCGGATTTCACCTCAAATCTCTACTGTCATGACTTTTCTCGCTCTTGGCTGTTTTTTGGCTCTCCTAGCCGTTTCGCTTTCCCGGCTTCTCCTGGTTTTGTTTGGTTTGGCTTGGCTCGGCTTGGCATGGCATGGCTGCTCCTGGTTTCTCTTGACTTTTTCAAACTCAAGTTGATAGATTCACTTGAGTTTGAGGGGGGATGTTAAGATAATATTAGGAAATATTAAGTTGCCTTATTTTCTAAGCTTTATTATTCTGTTTCTAGTTTAGGCAGATTATTATTTATGTTTCCTAGTTAGTCTAGATTTCCTTATTGTATGTATTTCCTTGTTATGCATCTTGTAGCCTATATAAAGGTATGCTAGGTTATGGTTTGAATACAATCAATAATACATTTTTCGCTTTTCTTCACACACCGAGACAGAGAATTCTATTGCAATCTACCAATCGTTTCCTATTAAATTGGGAAGACTAAGGAGAAAGACTAATCGGAAGACTAATGGGGAGAGGCTAATGGGAAGACTTGGGAAATAATAATGGGAAAACCTCGGAATTGTTCACGAGTCTAATAATTCTTGCTGAAATAATCCTCTAATCTAAATGAAAGATTGGATCGAGCACCTACATTTATTTTAGGACTTCTAACTGGCCAGCCCGATTTTGTCTCCCTTTACCTGTTTAGGCCCACACTGTTGACTTGTGGCTCCCATCCTCCAATTCATAGCACACCAGAGTTGCCAAAATCAGCCCACTAATTGGTGTGGAATGCCAACCAATACCCTGTTCTTAGCTAGCCATGGAGTTCTGGCCTTGTCTGGCGTTTGAGATACTTTTGCCGTTACAGGAGTTAGTGCAAGGGTTCGATCAGGAAACTGCTGCTGTAGTCATGGCAAGATTATCTTCTTATAAAATGGAGACAGAGGTACCTGTTTACACCCATTTTTGGCCAAAATTCATAAAATCAATTTGTTGGTTAGAAAAAGGCCTTGAATGATGGTTTCAGGCCTTGAAAAGCCTCATGATCGGCCATCCACGAAATCAGGCCAATTCGAAGGCCATTGATGCAGTTGAGTTTGCAAAGGCCTGGGCCAAATTTATGCCTAAGATTTCGTGATCACAAGCCCAAGCCCAAGATTGGCTGAAGACTTGGGTTGACCCACTAGATCTGAGTGTTTTATTTAGGCCTAGGCCAGTTCTTAGAAATAATAAGGCCTTTTAAGTGGGCCTAAATCAGTTAAAGCCTAAGTTTTCCTTCCAAACTTGGGCTCGCATGGCTTACAAAGAAATTAGAGGCCCATAATTCACCTTGAGTTCGGGCCCAATTGATAAATGGGCCTAATTCCATACAAGTGTCACATATGGCCTTTAATTGGTAGGAAAAGGCCTCAAGCTGCTCACAAGCAGCTCAAAGGCCTAGAAGCTTCTCCCTAACAAGCTGCTCAAGCAGCTCAAAAGCCAAGCTGCTCACAAGCAGCTCAACCAGGCCTGCGTTTTTGGCCTTGGTGGGCCCAAATATCCCTTTTTTACAAGCATCCATGCATGCAAACAGCTCAACTAGACCAAGACACGTGGCAGCCATGCATGGAGACATCCCAAGCAGCTCACAAGCAGCTTAGGCCTGCACAAGCAGCTCAAAGGCCTAGAATGTTCTTACTGGGCAGACCTGGGTAAGCTGCTTACAAGCAGCTCAAGGTCTGAGTGGACCCCATCCTTCAGCATAAAGCAAGACCAAGGACAGGTGGCGTACATGCAGCCCCTTGGAGCTGTTGGATAGTGATTCATCCAGACCTAAGCAAGCTGCTCACAAGCAGCTCAAAGGCCTGGATGCAGAAGTTCCTTTTACTCTTTTTCAAAGTTTTATGCAGAAAAGAAAGGCTTTTCAGGCCTTTACCATTTTCTTGGAGTAAAAGGCACGTTTTGCTCAGAGAACACCCCTCATTGGACCATTTTGAAGCTGCTCAAAGCCTAGACCTTTGCTAGAAGGGCACATGGCGACCATGCATTGGAGCATTTTGAAGCAGCTCAAGCCCTGTGATTCCTATAAATCCCAGTTTTGGAGGCCTTGGCCAAGGTCCACGACCATAAAGCCTCCGCCTTATCTCAATTGTCTTCCAATTATCTTTCAACTATTTTTATCTTTAGGTCCTTAACCAATCAAGCCCCCGGCTTACCAAATTTATCATTCAATTATCTTTATTTTCCCGTTCAATCTAGCCAAGCCTAGATTTTATTTCATTTCCTTGTAACTAGACTTTATTAAACCGTTAATAAAGTCCTTTTATTTCTGTTTTAGGCCTTGCTCTTCCTTTCTTTCCATTTTTCACACGATTAGGAAATATTAAGTCCTTAGCCCGACAAGGCAAACCACGAACCTCCATACAGCCTCACCCCTTAGGCTGTACGCAATGGTCTGTACGAAGTCAGATTGAGGCATCCAGGCCTTAATACGAATTTGGGCAGCAAACCTGCCCTGGCACGCCTGCATCAGGCCTAGAACTGCACTACTCGCTGTTCCTAGGCCAATTGTTACTTTTCGGAAAGAAACAGTACCTTAGAAATTTTTCAAAAATTGTCTGTGAGTATTGGCACGCTCTCACCACTGAGGCACCGAGGTACCATTGCCATTTATTCATGCCGAAAATGGCAATGCCATTTCTCCCACTTCATCCGAGCTGTTTGATTTGTTTTGAAATATGGATGAGTTTAATCCAATGGTTTGGAGTTGATATTGTGCCAAAATGGCACTGAACTATTGTAGTGACATTGCTATTTTCTGGCTATTTGACAATGTAGCAAGCCAAAAAATGACTTTGGCAATGCCATTTTGGCACTACAGTGGACTTGCTCTATTATCTCCCATTTTAGCATCAAGGGCTTCATTGCGAAAACATTGTACTAGAAACTGATTCCACTTTGTGGTACTGAATTTTGGTTTTTGATTTCATGACCTTTTGAGCAGGCAAGATTCTTTTTAGCAAAGTTGAACCCATCGGCTACGAAGAGTAACGCTCATGAGATTGCTTCCGGGACAGGAATGATCTTGACTGACGGAGTGACGATGTCAGTCGACTCAGTCTTCAAGTGTTTTTTGAGCATCTCCAGAGGCTGGCTTTACAGTCATCATGAGATGTCAGTCTTCAAGTGTTCTTTGAGCATCTCCAGAGGCTGGCTTTACAGTCATCATGATTATGGGGTCCCAGAACTCTATCCCGTCCAGTCCTCATTTTGTCCATTTTCATGGTTCACGAGATGAGATGACTGGACCCCAGCATTATTTGAACAATAAGAAGAGAGCGTTGGGGAGGTGTTTGATTCCTTAAAGGAATAAGGTACAAAAGGTGAGTTCTTGGTAGATTTTGAGTTGTACGAGTATGACAAAAGAAAGGGTGAGAATGTACGTGACGGAACTTTGCTCCAGCAGCAGGCTTGGTCTTCTTTCTTTGTGGTCCTTTATATGATTATATCTATTTTTTTCCAATGTCACCCAGGTCCAAAAGTTTTCTGATCTATTGGCAGATTACTGATATTTATATGTAGTGTGTACTGTGTAGCCTCGGCTGTTTGGTTGAAAAGTTTTGGATAATGATGTTTGAATTTTTGTTTTCATGGTATTGTGGAATATACCGCCTTTTGTCTGCCAAATTTGTGTACCCTCACTGTAAATTTTCTTTTGCAACTTCTGTTTGAATTCAAGTGACATGTAAATGCAATGCGGTTATGAGAGGAGCCCTCACCACCATCTCCGAAGGGCTAGCAGAAGCACCTCGGTCAGCAGCACCTTCCTCGTTTTAGTAAGCAATTGCAAATATGTTATAGATACAGGACTCTATCCGCCGCCTTCTGTATCCACCACTTCTAGACTTACAGTGGAGACTGTAACGGTAAAGGCTAGTAAGTCCATAGTTGTCCATGTACCTTTTGTATGTTATGAGGACTCAGTAACTCTACAAGAACTGGACTCCTGTGAGGCAGGTCTTGGCCGACTTCCGATAACGCAGCGGGACCTACGGCTAGAGATGGAGGAACATTGAAGCCTGATTTGTTTGGACATTGAAGCCTAAGGGGTTTTCCCATTAAACTAAAACTTTGTTTGGAACTTGTCGAAGAAGGAAAATAAAGGGAGAATTAAAAACTTTTCTACTCTCTTATTTGGATTCCAATAGAAAGAGGAGGGAAATTAACAAAATCACATCAGTTTTCTTCCTATTTTCTCTCCAATTTTCCGTCTTAATTATTTTTCGTCCCTTTCCCTTCTCTTTCACAATTCCCAAACAGAGCTCAAAAGTCTCATATTGTCTTTATTAAAAAATTCGAATTTGTTAGTTTTGCACGTCCAAACTTTAATGGATTGTTGGTTCCTCTCGATGAAAAAATCGGAAAAGCAAACAATTATGACATTGTAGATGGTTGAGGCGCCACACTCGGGATCTTTTCCATTCCATTGTATTTATGTTCATTCGCCCTTGTTAGTCTGTTACAAATTCTCCATGTAATAAACTTGAACACCGCACCTAAATTTGATTCCCCTCTCTTAAAATTCTCACTTCTCCACACTAGCAGCCGTACATACTTGACATCACGACACTTGCATAAACAATGTGGTTCAACGATCCACAACCACACCAGTTTTTTTTTTTTTAATAGCAAAAAAATAAAAAAACTAAATTCGAGAGGGCGTAGGAGAGGGTTTCTGTTAGACACAGAGGGACCAACACCGTTTTGCACTGAACACCGCATTGTATGCCCCAATACAGCGCCAAAACTTGACTATGTAATGTCTCTCTCTCCCCCCTTCGTAAACTTGAAGATCGAGCCTAGATAATCATTTAATGTAATATTTCGCCAAGTTTAGAACTTTGCAAACTTCATCATTCCCACCACACTGCGCCCAAATTTGAACTTTGCAAATTAGCCTAGTGTTAGGCGCCAGGTGTAGGAGGCTATGTTCATTCATTTTGAATGCCAATACTTAAAACTACGTATAATAATCAAAATTAATTCGCAAAGTTTTGATCGCTAGAAAAAAGCAACTACATTATGAATATACTACAAAACCTTAGAGCCAATGAGTTACCCAAAAAAATATTAGAGCCAATGTTAGGAAATTCCACACATCGCAAAGTAGAAAAATAGAGAACCAAAACCCAAGCAATGAGGGGACAACGTGAATACTTAGGCATTTGGACAATTGTCATCAAGTAGTTGTCCTAATGTGATCATGATGAATGGGCTCTGCAGGCGCGACTTCTGTTTCGATAGAGCCGCAGAAACTTGTTGCATAGTTGGTCGGCATCGTGGGTTGGGGTGCAAGCATGCAAGTGCTAGCTTCACAGCAAGAACCACTGCTTCCTCCGCTTGATTCGTTGGCAGTGGGAGCTGTTTATCCAATACATCCTTCACGAATATACCATAAGATGATGGTAGCGAAGAATTGAGAGTTGATGAAGAAAGAGATGAGATGAGATCACCCAGATACCTCCCCATTATAACTTCAAGTGTTAAAACTCCAAAGCTATAGATGTCTAACTTCTCATTCACTTTCATTGTGTAAGCAAGTTTTGCCCAAAGAAATGAGAGTAACAAAGAACAACGAAAAAAAAAAACTACTAAGAGATTGTAAAGGTGGCTTAGAAATTATCATATTCAAAAGAAAACACAACACTAATATTGGTAGCTAAGATGAACTGTGCAAGTACCTGGAGCAGCATATCCCAAGGTGCCTGCAAAGGAAGTCCAATTTGATGAGTGTAGGTTTAGAAGTCTAGCAGTTCCGAAATCTGAGAGATAAGCAACGTCTTCTAAGTCTAGCAGAACATTCTTACTTGATGTGTCATAACCCAAAACCGTTCCTGAAAGTTGTGACCGGCCAAGCGGGTGTTAAGCCGCTGAAGGCCTGCTCATAATCTAGTTTAGAGATTTCTAACGTCATTGTCTTTTTAAACTATAGAATTCAAAATATGCGAAAACGTAGAATAAATAACATAATCCCAGAGCTTCTAGGTGTACAAGTATAATAATTACAAACCATTAGGCTACACATGATTCACCATGGTTATTCTAGCGCCCATTCAGCCCACAACTTGCTATCTACTTTAACCTGAAAAATTGGAAAAGGTTTTTATAAGCCGAAGCTCAAGTGAGAAACGTATACCAAAGTTACAAGTTTGACCATGAAATACCTCACTTAGTAAAACAATTCAAAGCAACAATTCAAATATTTTGTTGACCATCTAGTACATGCATTTTTGTTCGAAAGCTCATTTCTTCGGTCCAAGATATGGACCCTTTTCATTTCATTTCTCTTCCAACTTTTGCACTTTTGAGCGATAATAGCATTCAACGGTATTTTTGCCAGTCGGTTGGGGAGCGTCCCCATTGAAGAGTGGTAAGATATCATTACCCGGTGATGCCTGGCTGCATCTCCTACCTTATTACATCACGCCACTAGTATCTTTACCCGTCCCCTAGTGCTCGGGACACCGTTCGAATGAATCATATTATCACAAGCATGTACCAGTAACAATTCCAGTTTCCAAAACATATTGCTATGGTCTAGTCTTTAACCGTAACACGTAAGATTTATAAACAAGCCATCGCAAGTATTTCTATTTAACAGCAGTAATAAACCCAAGTAAGAAGCTCAAATCCCACATTTTTTTTGCATATTCAAGCAATGACATTTTATTCCAAAAAATTAGAAAAGACATGTAACTAAGGTATGCGCAACTCACCTTTAAGAAGTGCTTAATTCATCATGTATGCGAGATACTTCATTAAACTGGTACCTACTCCATTGAACTGGTACCTAAGTAGAAATGCTCTGATTATCACTAAGCCATAAATATTGCTCAGTAATTTGTCTAAATTAGTAAACCCTTGTAGGACCCATAATAGTACGTACTAGCTTGTGAGATCGGAATATGACCTTGTAAGACCTCAATTGAGGGTTAACCAAAATCACCATATCGGCAGAAGAAGTTTATGAAGGTTAGGGGACGGAACAGACACAATTTAAAGAGTTGGGCGATCATAGAATTCCAATTGGCTACACTACATATTCTTCCATAACTCTGAGCCTAATAGTAGAGGTGGCAATCCCAACCCATATTTATTAACCCGCCCAAATCTGCCCATTTGTAACCCAACTCAACCCGCCCATATTTTGTAATGAGTTTATATGGGTTCAACCCATACCAATCCATATTTTTATGGGTTTAGATGGGTTGGGAGTGAGTTTAATATGGGCTAGAATTAAAAATGGTTACTCCCTCCTGTCATCCCGTCATCTCAGATTCTCACAGGAAAAGTTCAAAATAGAGT
>BPLS01024206.1:117696-146731 GCA_019656275.1 Rhododendron kiyosumense | reverse complement strand
GTCGTAGAGGCCACACCATGGCGCACGCCAGCTTGATCAAGCCGTACACCACTTTTGGCTGTATGTGCACTGCTGGTGTGGAGATCATGGAGTGCCCATTTCTTGCTTATTTCTTCTTCTGTCATCACATTGAGCATGCTAATAACCAGTTCACTGCTTTCCGTACATTAGAATTGCTTAAACTGTAGCATTCAATACCTGTATCTTTTTGCTTTATAAGGCCTCTAGGGTATTTCTGGTCATGTTCCAGAACCCAGGTGATGTAAAGCCAAACACTGGATAGCATGCAAGCCTGGCGTACGGCCTCTATGAGGTGGCGTACGGCATGTTTGTTAAAGATCAGTGCCTGGCCCTTACATCACAGTTCAATCCTGGCCTCTTGTTCCTCCTCACTCTGTTTATGGGGTTTGCCTTGCTGTTTTCATGGCTCTTAGCCATTTATTATGTCTGTACATGTACATAATTTATCTTATCAATTGCGTGGTTTGTCCTGGGTGTGCACTGGTCCATTCCAGAGCCCAGAGGGTTGAGAGTAAGAGCTGTAAGAAATTGATGGGGTAGTGTACGCCAGCTTTGAGGTGGCATGCGCAGGGTATGGTGGCGTGCAGTGGTTTGGCCATTGTGTGCCAACATGTTGCCTGCTCACGTGCCCGACGAGCAGCGTACATCATCCCGTCGAAACTATTCACAGTGCTTGTTCTCAATCTATGTTCTTACGTTTAATTCAATTCAAGCAAGCAAATCTTCATCCATAAACATTTTTGTCATATAAACTGCAAGCTGTTACAGTTTTAACCCCCCATTAACTGTTCCCCCGCCCTAACTGGCTAAAAATGATCAAATGAGAGAAAAATGCAAACGATTTTATAAATGCCCGAGTAGAGACCGATCTCCGGATTGGGCGAAAGGGGTGCCATAAAACCATTCCCCTCTCGTAACCTGGCTCCCGAACCTTAGATATCGAAGGTGACGACGGACCAGTCTGCGCCTCTTCAAATCAAATCAAACCTTTTTTTTTAAATCAAAGCAAACGTAGCAAAACGTTCTCGAGTTCGGTTCCTTGGGTGCCTCACCGCTAAAACCCGAGTGGCGACTCTGAATCGAAGCGTTTCGCCGCGCTATTTTTCTAAGAGGGCTGCCCCCGAACAAATCTTTGCAAACCAAAATCCGGCGATTTTTGGGGCGTGTGCCCAGAGTGGCGACTCCGCTGGGGATCAATTGCATTAATTAGTATTTGGCGATTAATACATAAAGGAACAATTTTCGAAAGCTTGTCAAAACAGTACGCTTCGCGCTGCTGAAGAACGAAGTGGTAACGTAACAGGATCTCAACATCCGATCAATCCGAACTGGGGCTTTTACTATTGTTCGCTTGTGTAGTTTTCTCCAAGTATTGATTAATGAAAGTGAGCCAAGCTTCAAAAGGCATTTTTCGAAATCTTGCATTTTTCTCTCATTTAATTATTTTTCGGCATTCTCCACTTGCATCGATGTTGGATAAGCCCCGTTGAGGTGTTTTGGGTAACCGGCACAGTTTACTGGAGCCCGGGGTCCTCGAATGCCCAACAACCTTGGACGATGATGAGTCGTAATACCGTTCGACCATTGCTTTGCTGCACGCATTGCAGTGGGAGGTATACCGCGGCTTTAGTCAGAGGAGCCCATTTAAGCCAAAACCAGCCTTTACATGCGTACAAAGCACTAGAACCTTTCAACCTAAAACAGGAACCTACAGGGTAGGATTACTTGCATCTAACCCCCATAAACTGTCTATGTGTTACTGCTTTCCTTATCGCATGCCTGTACATACATACATCCCGTTTTGCGTAGGAGCATGCTAGGGCGGCTTTTAGGTTGGTCTCGAGTTCGTCTCGTGACTGTTAGGACCCTGCCATGGACCGATGAAGAGTCGTGCATCTTGTTGTTGAGCGTTATCAATTTCCAAAATCCTTGGGTCAGCGAGGCTTTTGGAAATCAAGGCTGCTTAAGTCTCTTGTCTAAACCTAATCGAAGTTTCAAACAGAAAATCAGGAACAGCGAAGAGAATGTCGTGATACCCACACCATCCAGGTTAAAGTGCTAATCACTTACACCATCAAGGCTCCGGCACAATGCTGCTTACGCCACTTCGGTTATGGTATAACGCCATCTGCACCAAGTTGTTCCGACCTCCAAAGTTGAAACTTCGAGAAAGGAGCGGTCAAAAGGCTTAGATTGTCTTGACATCCTTTAGTGTCCATCGACTCAAAACAAGGATACACCGTCGAAAAGAAATCCGAGGATTCTATGGCAGCGCCCTAACAGCATGAGTTGGACTCCCTCTAGTGTTAGAGTCTAGGAGGACACCGACGACGTTGGCATGCCCATTTCTTTCAATTCTTTCAAAATAAACTGTTGCAGGCTGTCATTGAGCTCGTCTATTTTGCTGTTTAGCTGAACTATGGAGAGCTTCGAAATCAAGAGCCAAACCTGCTTGGGAACGTCCGTCGGGTCTATTTGGTGGATTGTTTTTCTGCTTATCACAACAGAAGCACAGCTCTGCACTCTGTCAAGGGAGGATTCGCCGCCAACCACTCCGCACGAATCTCCTCCGTCCTCTCCATCTCCACCTGTAACTCCAAAACTGGTCAAGACAGAAATCCTAGACATGGCAGACGTTCCGCCACCGAATCTCACTACAATTCTAGCCGACCTCTAGCACAACCTAGCCATCATGCAGCAAAGGGCTGATCAAGCCGATACTGCCATGGCTAATCTACAGGCCCTTATCAACGAAAGGCTCCTAGCCACAAGGATAGAAGGCGAAAGGCAAGAGCGCGAAAATCCAGCTGGGGAGGACATTCCGGCAGAACAACCTGCTGTGAATCCCGAAATGGCTGCCCTGATCGCCAAGATGGCCAAACTAGAGGAGGCGGTTGCCAAGTCCGAAAGGATCAGCGCCGGAGGGTTGGACATGGACCGTCTCTGCCCCTTTCCAAATGCACGGCTCCCGAAAAGGTTCAAAATGCCCGACTTTGTAAAGTTCGATGGGACGAGCGACCCGAAAACACACCTGCTAGCTTATCACGACGCAATGAAACTGCATGGGGTCAAAGCGGAGGCGATGGCCCAGTTGTTCCCTCAGACTTTGGCCGGCCCAGTTTTTCAGTGGTTCTTGTCTTTTGACATTTCCAAGCGCAGAACGTGGGAAGACGTCGACGCGGCCTTTTTCGCCCAGTATAGCTACAACGCCCAACTCAAAATGACCACCCGGGAGTTGGAGTCCACCAAAATGAATGCAAAAGAGTCTTTCGCAGACTTTATCAAGCGTTGGAGGGCTAAGGCTGCTGTCATGACCGATCGGCCGAGTGAGAAGGACCAAATCCGTATCATCTCCCGCAATCTGCAGCCCGATTTTGCTAAGAATCTGGTACCAGTTCAAGGGGCTGATTTCGATACCTTCTTCGAGTCCGGCCTTGATATCGAAGAAGCTCTCCAGACTGGGGTTCTGCCGCGTAGTGACCCTCCTTCCTCCTCCTCGGGGTCCAAGGCCAAAACTCGTGCTTACACGGGGAGCAGCGCTACTTTGTTCAGCAATAACAGCTATGCCAACGCCACATCCGCCAGTAGTAGCACTACTCAAGATTCCAACCACATTGCTGACGTCAATCAGGTCCAAGCCCCTCCAAAACCCCGAAACCGCAACCAACCTCGGAACTTCACCAAATTTGAAGCTCCACTGTCCCAAGTACTAGAAAGGTTGACCAAATCTGGTCACCTCAAACCATTGGATCCAACTCCACTGCCCCAAAATCCATCCCCTAGCCATAACCCGAGCGCTTTCTGTGCCTATCACCAGATGCCTGGTCATTACACTGACTCTTGTTATCGCCTCCGTCATGCGATACATGATTTGGTGGACAGCGAAACCATTCCTACCCCTCCTAAGCCTAACGTGATTACCAACTCCATGCCGCAGCACAACGGCCACCCTTAAATCAACCACATCAACCTTGCCTCTACTATAACCCAACCTAGCTCCACCATATTCAACCCCACTGACCATATAACCCCAACCTTCTACCCCAAACCTGTTGTGGCTTTCCCGGAGGACGTCAGTGTCAATATGCTAGCCGTCGGGTGGGACTTGGAAGATAAAGCGAGAGAATGGGAAGAGCTTGCTCACGACTGGGATGAGCAGTATCACTTGGGTTTCCCTCAGAATCCCGTGGTCGATCAAGAGCAGCTAGAACAGTGGGAGGAGGAGTGGATTGCAGCACGAGCCGACCCATTAGATGGCCTATCGCTGTTCATGCTCTTCTACCAACCGAAGCCAGTCTTGCCCGAAGAAGAGGACAGGGAATACGTATGGGATGCAGAACCCGATGTTGTACAACCGGTCGAGCTCCAAGATCTCAGCGTGGGGGAAGTCAACGCTAGCAATGACATAGGTGAGCAGTACTTGGAATTCTACGTCGAAAAGAAAGGTACTTCCAATGAGCCCCGCCGGCTGGGAGCCTTTCTGCCTCTGATTGATGCACTTTCGGATGCTGTGCACGAGTACGACCTTGTGGTGGGCCCAACCGTCAACATCGTCCCTTTAGATCAGCCACGTCCCTTGATAGCTCCGAGTGAGGACTGTTCAATCATGGTTCTCAGTGCGCCACCTGATGATCTGTGGGATGTTGATGAAATCGTCAACCTAAGCACCCTAAGCACGAACCCCCTCCCGGCTGACTTGTGGAAGGATGACAGAGTGGTCGACATGCAAGTGGGAGACGAGATCTGGACTGTTAACACTGCTTTGGTGGACGGAGGCTTTTGGGATGTACCATTTGTCACCAATCCGGGGACACCTTTTGAGGAAGCTGCTGCACAGGATCCGGCTTTCTGGGAAGGACTAGTCATGAGTGATTTGGAGTGGGATACGGCTCCGGACCAGGTTGCATCGATCGACAAGGGGAAAGGCAAGCTAGAGGAAGTGCCTACTGATTTCTGGGACTTTGTGGACACATCGCCTTGGTGGGAGGTTGCTAATGTCACCAGGAGCGGTCGAGTCTTCCAACCGCCCAATCTTTTGGGTGGGAGCTCGTCCAATCCCAGCAGTGATCAAAGACCCACCATTCCCTCTGCTCAAAAGAACGCTCCGGCCATTCCTAGCGGGGTACCTGAAGAGGATGCAATTCTGAAACAGCTGGAAAGGATCCCTGCCGCCGTCTCTGTCTGGGGTATGATATCGTCATCAAAGGAGTATCGAGAAAGGCTGTCTGCAGCGCTAGCCCGTCTTACTGTGCCAACTGACATCACCCCCGAGGCCATGGTTGCCCTAGTCTTGCCTTTACTTTCCAAGCATTCCGTCACTTTCACCGAGAAGGACCTACCTGTCGACGGAACTGCTCATAATCGCCTGTTGCACATCACCATCAAGTGCAAGGGACATTGGGTGCCGACTGTGCTAATCGATAATGGGTCCACAATCAACGTCTGTCCGATGAGGGTTGCTTACCGTCTGGGGCTCACCAAGGCTGACTTTACGCCTTCCAATCTAGCGGTCAAGGCTTACGATAACACGTGCCGCGTAGTCGAGTGGACTCTAATGCTCAAACTTGATGCCGAGGGCTTTGAAATGGACGTGGAATTCCATGTGGTTGACATCCCCGCCACTTTCAACTTGCTATTGGGAAAGCCGTGGCTGCATAGAGCGGACATCATGGCTATACCATCAACTCTCCACCAGAAAGTCATGCTGGGGCTTCCTACAGGGACTTTAACCATCTACGGAAACTCTGGGATCCGTCCGCTCAAGGACGATGGGACGCCTGTTCTAGGAATCATGCACGGGGAGGAAGACTCGGACTTTGGGGATTTGCTTTTGACACCTCCGGTTCTGTCCTAACTATTGCCATGAATGACGACTTCATCATCAGCTTTACTGCTCTCGAAATCATGAGGAAAATGTCGTTCATTCCTGGCTTAGGGCTCGGGATCAACCAGCAAGGGATCGCTGAGTTCCCTGTCTTTCCCTTTACCGAAGGCCGCTTTGGCCTGGGATACATTCCCCCTACCAAAAAGGCTAAACTAGGGAAAGACACGGAAAAACCTCGAACCCTTTATGGTAACCCCGACAGCTATTTCGTTCGTGAAGGAGGAGGCGTTACTTATCTAGGGCAGGCTGAACCATTTTGGGATCAAGTGACCAGGACCTGGCTACCGGGCTTTGAGATCTTCGCTGCCGACACTTGGTCTGATGATGAGGAGGAAATGGCAAAGGAGGAGCTGGCGACAAAGGAATTCAAGAGGCAGTTAGTCGCAATCAAGGAAAGGGTTGACTGGTTGGGAGCTTTTGATCAAGGGGATTTTGAGGTGCTGTTCTCCAAGTGGGTTTGGTTGGCAAGGAAGACGAGGCTAAAATGCTGATGCTTGGGCCCGACTCTCCAGATGCTATCAATGACCCAACCTCCCTTATCGTCGAAGCAAAGGGTAGTATTAATAACTGCATTTTTACTCCCCGTCTAACATGCATTGACGATGTATCTGAATCTGACACGGAGTCTATCGAGTCTAAGTCTAGCTCAAAGTTGGAGTTTGTGCCTCTCGGCCCTCCACGTCATAGCTTTTACTTTGAGTTTGAGTCGACTGTACTTGGCAACCCCTCTGGGTTTTATGAAATGCATGATCCTGCTTCCGACTACTTTGCTGACTTTTATATAAACTGTGTCGACCCCGAAAATGAAGGAATCGACTTTGACGGGAACATCCCGGCCGAGTTGCGTTCCCTCATCGAAAGGGAAGACGAAAGGCATGCTCAGCCTCTTAAAGACGAAGTAATTTTAATAAATCTGAAAGATGAGGGCGATCCCCATATGATGCAAATCAGTTCCACTTTGTCTCCGGCAAACCGCGCAGCTACAATCGAAGCTCTCAAGGACTACGCCGAGGTTTTCGCCTGGTCTCACGCAGACATGCCCGGTATCGACCCCGAAATCGTCCAGCACAGAATTCCTTTGCTACCAGGGGTTGTTCCTGTCAAACAGAAGCTTCGCAGAATGAGGCCAGACTGGGTTCAGAAGATCAAGGAAGAGGTCACCAAACAGATCGACGCAGGGTTTCTGAGCGTGGCTGAATATCCCCAATGGGTTGCTAACATAGTGCATGTGCCTAAGAAAGATGGAAAGATTCGGGTCTGTGTCTACTTCAGGGACTTGAACAAAGCAAGCCCCAAAGACAGTTTTCCCTTGCCTCACATTGATGTACTTGTGGACAACACGGCCGGGCATGCTTTGCTCTCGTTTGTCGATGGGTTCACAGGATACAATCAGATTTTCATGGCTCCAGAGGACCAAGAGAAAACAACGTTCATCACTGAATGGGGAACTTACTGCTATGTCAAGATGCCGTTTGGTTTAAAGAATGCTGGCTGCACTTTTCAAAGGGCGCAAACGACCCTGCTCCATGACTTCATCCACAAGACAGTTGAGGTGTACGTCGACGACATGATTGTGAAGGCCAAGGAGGAAGACGACTACATCCCCTCACTCAGGCAGTTTCTCGAAAGGCTCCACAAGTATAACGTGCGCCTCAACCCGCAGAAGTGTACATTTGGGGTCACAGCAGGCAAGATGCTGGGGTTTCTGATCACTAGGAGGGGAATCGAGGTGGATCCATCCAAGATCAAAGCGATTCTCGAAATGGAGCCTCCGCAGACTGAAAGGGGAGTTCGGAGTTTTCTGGGAAATGTGCAGTATATCAGCAAGTTCATCGCTAAGCTGACTCTAACTTGTGAGCCGTTGTTTCGATTACTCAAGAAGGATGCCCCGTTCGAGTGGACAGAAAAGTGCCAAGCTGCTTTCGAGTCAATTAAAACATACCTGCAGAATCCGCCAGTGCTGATGCAGCCAACTCCAGGTCGACCGCTAATTCTGTACTTGTCTGTGACTCCGACAGCTATGGGTTGTTTGCTAGCTCAAGAAGGGGAAAACAGAGCCGAAAGAGCCATCTACTATCTGAGCAAGAAGATGTCAGGAAGCGAGGAGCGATACACCTCTTTGGAAAAGACATGTTGGGCACTAGTTTGGGTCACCAAAAGGCTTAGACACTACATGCTAGCCTATTCGGTGAAGCTGATTTCTCGGATGGATCCTATCAAGTATCTGTTCGAGAAGCCAGCACTCACCCATAAGCTAGCACGTTGGTGGCTTCTGCTAGCTGAATTCGATCACCAACACGTTACAAGGAAGTCAGTGAAAGGCCGTGCTGTGGTAGAATTCTTGGCCGATCACCCGGTGGAAGGGCCCGAAGACGTGGATTTTACTTTCCCAGACAAGGATGTGCTAACTGTGGTCGAAGAGGTGTGGACGCTTTATTTTGATGGGGCTGCCAACCAGAAAGGATTTGGGATCGGGGTGTTGCTGATCACGACCGCTGGTGCTCATATTCCGCTCGCTTTCAAACTAAATTTCGATGTTACTAACAATCAAGCTGAGTATGAGGCCTGCATCGTTGGGATTGAAGCAGCCATTGCACTAGGAGTCGAGAAGCTCGAGGTTATCGGAGACTCAAACTTGGTGGTTTCCCAAGCTAACGGAGATTGGAAGGTTCGTGAGGAAAAGCTGAAGCCTTATCACCAAGACTTGGAGGAACTGATTCCTCGCTTCAATAAGGTGACTTTCACCCATGTTCCCCACTTGAGGAATCAGTTCGCCGATGCCTTGGCGACCTTGGCTTCAATGATCGAACTTCCGATAGGTGTCAAAATGCGGCCGATTGTGATCGAACAGAGGGATCTGCCCGCTTATGAATACGTCAACGCCATCGATGATGTCGATGATGGTCTACCCTGGTACCATGACATCTGGAATTTTGTGGAGCGCGGAGAGTTTCCTGCTGGGGCTACTAGGAAGAATCGAATCGCTTTGCAACGGTTGGCCACCCAGTACATCATCTGTGGGGGGAAGTTGTATCGAAGGTCCCACTGCGGGATGCACAAGCTGTGTGTGAATGGCGCCGAAGCAACAAGGATAATGAAGGAGATTCACGAAGGAGTCTGCGGTCCTCACATGAGCGGCGTCATGCTCGCAAGGAAAATCCTCAGGCAGGGTTATTATTGGTCCACAATGGAATCGCAGTGTGTTGACTACGTGCGGCGCTGCTACAAGTGTCAGATTCACGCGAACTTGCAGCATGTTCCTCCATCTGAACTATACGGCATGACCTCGCCCTGGCCTTTCTCAGTATGGGGAATCGACGTTATAGGGATGATCAGACCCTCCGCTTCAAACGGCCACAAGTTCATATTGGTAGCCATTGACTACTTCACCAAGTGGGTTGAGGCCGAATCTTACAAGACCCTGACAATGGTTCAAGTCGCGCAGTTCATTCGAAAGAACATCATCTACCGGTACGGTGTACCTCAGGCTTTCGTTTCACATAATGGGAGTCACTTCAAAGGCAGGGTCCTGGAACTCTTCGAGGAATTCAAGATCAAGATCCATCATTCCATGACCTATCATCCTCAAACAAACAAGGCAGTCGAAGCAGCGAATAAGAATGTCGAGATGATCATCAAGAAGACCGCTGAGTCTGCAAGGGATTGGCATGTGTTGTTACCATTGGCCCTCTGGGGGTACCGTACCTCGATCCGCACTTTTACAGGCGCAACTCCGTTCTCTTTGGTTTATGGAATGGAGGCAGTTCTCCCTGTCAAACTTGAAATCCCGTCTCTGAGGATCATGGTTGAAAGTGGTCTCGTGGAAGCTGAATGGCTAAGTGGCAGATTTGTCGAGCTAATGTTGTTTGACAAGAGAAGGCTCCGAGCACTGTATCACGTCCAAGGGTATCAACGTCGAATTGCCCGTGCGTTCAACAAGAAAGTCAAGTCGAGAGGTTTAGTCGAGGACGACATACAAAGGAGATCCGGGCTCCAGTGTTCGATCCTCGAGGGAAATTCCGACCGAAGCGCTCTAGACCGTACATCATCAAGACCATCCTATCCGGGGGTGCTGCCAGGCTCATCGATCTCGACGGCAACGAATTCAGTACTTTGGTCAACTTGGATCAGCTCAAGCATTACTATCCCTGAGAGATGCTCATTGGATTGAAAACCACATGGGTGGGCGATTCCAAGCAAAAATTAAAGCAGCCTGCTAGACCGAAAACCTAAGGAGGCGGTCTAGGCAAAAATAAATAGGCAAAATCAAAAAAAGCTCGCTAGACCGAAAACCTGTTAAGGCGGTTCTAGGCAAAAGTTAGAGCGTAAAAGGAGAGGTAAAATACACGAGCGAACCTTTGCTTGAACTACGTTCTGACCTTATTCCCTACAAAGGGATACGTAGGCAGTCTCTCAATGAGACCCGGTCATATCCAATCAAGCTGATCCATGGTCTGACATTTTGGGTTTTGTACCAAGGCCGAGAAACTTCGAAGTTCAAAAGGAGGGCTGGAGCTGCATTGGAAAATTCAAAAGGGGGAAAACCTTTCATCTTTCAACTTTATTGGCAAAATTACTATGTCTAATACACAAGCTGAGCATAAAAGCCTTAAAAGAAATAAAGCAAGAAAAACAGAACAAAATGCTTGAGAAACCTAACGGCTCACAGCTTATTCTAAGTATAGCAAAGTGGTTTGGAGTCAGCCAATATTTGCCCTTGCATGCACATCTGCTCTCAGCCACTGTCTGTAGCGATTCTTTAGCCGAGGATTGAAATCTGGCATCTCTGCCTGGAGGATCCTCAGGCCCCAGCGCCTCTGATAACCGCCCAGTGTCTGAGCATTAAAGTTGGGAAGACGGAAACCCCCGGTACGGATTTGGGTATTTTCTTGCGAAGCGCCCAGTTGGCGAAGGATCCGCCCGGGGATATAAAAAGTGAAGCTGGTCAGCCCCGCAATGACCATCCTGTCGAAGCCATCAGAATGGATGGCCATGTCTGGAAGGTCCAGCCAGGGGCACCTCCAAGCAATCTCATTGGGCTGCATCTCCTGCATAAATTCGTACCAGCCCTCTACGTCCAAGTCAGGATACCGCATCTCCCTCTGGTGAACCCGTTTTGGAAACAGATTCCAGCTCGCTGCCGGTGGATGCAATAGACTCAGCTTGTCCGACAACCACAGCTGCACAAGTGACAAAGCAAGTAAGGAGTCAGGTAAAGCCTGAATGAAAAGACAAGTGAGAAGTTAGGAAGCAACCTAAGCCGAGTGCCGAGGTAAAACGAGAATGTGCGAAAAATCGGAAAAAGGTGAGCTGAGTGAGTTTACCTGAAGCAAGAGCGGGCTCCCGCTGAACACAGCCGACTGGCCTGTGCTCACCAAATCCAAACCCAAGAGCGTCTCCGCCAGGACCAAAGGGACCACATTTTTGCGTGCCCCCATCTGAGCAGCTACGCTCACAAACAGGGGGCTGACCCGCCCGTCGGCAAGAACGAGCAGGTAGGCCGCGAGCAGACAGATGACCAGGGCGAAGCGCCGACGTGCCTGAACCTCCTCGCTACCCGGGCTATCCAAGTCGACATTCGGATTGTACATTTTGACTAGCCGGATGATGTTCACCTGGCCACCTTCCAGGATTGCGTTTGCCAAACCCCGAGAAATGCCAAGCGAGCTGGCCAGCAGTTTCGGCATGCTCACTTGATAGGGAGGAACGACGAGTGTCGGAGACGCGTAGGTGCGGAGGTATGCCTGGAATTCCTCCACGGTCGGGTACATCTCGTCGTCACCGAAGCGGAAAACATGGATGCCCGGATCCCAGAATCTCAGGGCGGCCCACAACAGTGCCGGGCGGATTGGCACATGTCGAAGAAAACGGAATGAAGAAAGCCCGTGATATTGGAAGTTAAGCCAATCAACGCTTAAAAAGGACACTAGCCAGGGCCTGAGCAGTGTTGGGAGAGGATTATCCATGGACAAAGCTGAGTATATCCTGGAGAAGAAAGGGGGTAATTGATGCTGTGAATGCCGCAAGGAGGGCACCCCAGCTTTATAGGCTTTCAATTTACCGTTGCAATTCACATGGAGAATGGAACCAAGCAACTAGCCTCCAAGGGAACATTATACCAAGTACCCTGCCTCCCCTGAATCCATAAAAACTGTGTGGAAGCCGTGTAGGGATAAAAACAAACTTCCCCTGAAAAAGGACAATTGGTCAGTCAAGTGGATCTGACTCTTGGGAGCCTGGCGTATGCCAACCTAAAGTTGGTGTACACACGATTTTCTCAAGCATGGCATACGGAGCCAAACCCTTGGCATACGCCAGGTTGGTCAACCAGAAAACGGTTTCTAGCAGCTACTGCCTTCGCATGGTCGTTTTTAGTTACAGGGCTTGCTTAGGCCATTTCTTGATTCCTACAAGTCTCAAACACCATTTGGGACTGCAGCGAAGTGTTGGATCCTAAAAGCCGCGCCCATCGAAGATTTTGGACCCTAAAAGGCCCGTTTCAAGCTTAAATCAAGGATACGGAGGGTCGAATCTTGTTTCAAAGGGTTTTGCCAAGTTTTGTTATACCGTACATGTCACATAGGACTTGTGTGACTGCACGGGGGTGTCGGTTTCAGTCCGGGACCATATCGAGTCATCTTTTGCGTCTTATGTCCATTTTTTCGACATTTTTAGCTTTTTATTGGTATTCTCCGTATACCGGGTGTTTTTGTCCATATCGGTGATTCGTACAAGTCACCGTACATCTATGGAGTTTTTCAAAAGTGTCAGTTTCTCCCGTTTTGGAGAAATACGGATTTTGGTCTATTAACGCCGATTTTCCCATATCCTTCGCATGTCTAGGGTATATCTTGTATCCTAGGGCCTTTCTGTCCATTTTTTATTCGAGCTATGCCCATTGTGCGCATGTGCAAGTGTCTGTGTCGATTCAGAACAATTATCAATGCATGTTAGATGTTAGGGGACGGTTTGTTCGTTTCGTTGGCACAAAATCCAATAAACTAAAAAAATCAACAAACAGAAAATGCAGATATTATTTACTATTATATCAAAGCCCTAAAAAGCAAAAAGGTGGGAATGTATCAAGCGGCACACCGGCCTGAGCAAACTCAAAATGTATCAAGGCACATTCGCCCAAAAGTCAACAGGCACGCAGGCCTCATATCCGAAATCAGAAAGTGTCTACTGTATCAAAGTCAAAAGGCAAAACAGCAAAATAGACCAAGGCTCAGTGATAGCCCTCAGTCGTCGAATAGGTCCTCATCGTCGTCGTCCTCGCTCTCTTCCACCTCTCGTGGATCCATCCGGAACCTGGGGTCGTCCACAGAGTCAAAGTCGCTGCTGAGGGACGCGCCTTCGTCTTCCTCCTCTTCTTCTTCTTCCTCCTCTTTTGCGAAGGCCCCTCAACAGGCCTCTTCTCCGCAGGTCTCTTCCTCAGTTATCGGCGGAACTGGAGCTCCTCGCTGGCTGGAGTGATCAGCACGCCCCTCTGAGTGCTCGCTGCTGGTCGGGATAAGCTCGGTGCTACCTTCTTCTGCGGAGGAGGCCGCACGCTCTTCCTCCTAGAAGCCGCCCTAGCCTGTCCCTGCATTGCATTTAGCCTGTTAGCATTCATGTACATATTGCATATATATATTGAAATATGAAAACAGGGCATGTTCTATCAAAAATTCAAAGCCATACCTGAGGCCGCACAGTAGAAACTGGAGCTGGAGGTGGATAGTGCAGCCGCAACTGGGCGCCGCTAGCAATTCTGTGAAACTCCTTCTCCATGGCCTTCATCAGGCACACTGCCTCTCGTACCCACTCCATTGGGGCCTGTTACAATAAATGACCGAATCAGTTTGCAAAGCAAGTATACATGTGCAAGTCAAAGTAAGAAAAGTACAGGGGATGCTAAGTATCGTACCGGTCCTGTGATCTCCTCGGGCTTTCTCCTAGCAGGCTCGAATTGAACAGTGGCTTCCTCTCCCTGAGCGTCCCGCACGGCCAGTGTCCAAGAAAGTCGAGGAAGGCCCGTCGCCCTAGCAGGCTCACTCCTCTCCCTCGAGCGGGCAGTCTTGCCGCCCTGTCCACGCCTCTCCTCTCCAGCTGCTCTAGCCTCAGCCTCTACAGCTCCGTGCTCGACTACCCCAAGCGGCCCCGCCAAGTACTGCCTCTGATTAACAGCATCGTTGCGCTCGGGCCTCAAGAAAGCAATAAGGCCTGCCGGGACGGTGAAGCGTTGCAGCTCAGCCAGCGTGTACTAGTCCGTGTGTGAAGCACGAGGCGGAAGTGGACCAGGCACAACGAACTCTGAAGCCTCAAGTGACTGACGTGTCACTCGGTCCCCCAAGTACCACTACCACCCAAAGATCGACTCAAGCAGCACGCGGCTCGCAGCTACCACTCTGCTCTGGGAAAGGTACTCTGGCTCAGCCTCCATGGTCCTCCAAGGATCCCACTCCACCTGTAAGCATTCAACAATCAAGCAACCAGCAGTCGGTCAGCGACAGCATTAAAGCAATTCAAAGGCAATAATAGGCGACAGAAGGCTGTGTTCTACCTGGGTGCCCGACAGCTCATCGAGGTACGCCCGAAAGGCCTGGAGGCTACCCCTTGCCGCCTTCTTACCCCTATACTGTGGCCCCCATATCAAAGCACGGGGGAGCTCTTCAAGTCCGGGCACGAGTTCTCCGGAGGGTACATCTTCAGCACCTCATATGCCCATAGCTGTAAGTTCAAACAATCAAAGCATCAGTACAGCAGTTACAAGTCGAAAGAGAGAGAAAATACTTGAAAAGTAAAGGCTTACAAGTTTTGTTTCTTACCTCCCACACCCTCCAGTAGCCGGCGATCGCCTTCTT
The DNA here is from genome assembly GCA_019656275.1 of Rhododendron kiyosumense. NCBI lineage: Eukaryota > Viridiplantae > Streptophyta > Magnoliopsida > Ericales > Ericaceae > Rhododendron > Rhododendron kiyosumense. The sequence continues at coordinate 131,980 of BPLS01024206.1, read as the reverse complement.
CCGTCGAGAGAACTCCACCATGAAGCTGTAGCACGTCCCCAGAGCAGCGCCTCCCCAGTCGTACCTAGCAGCTATGCGCAAGTCAAACAGGGCTGACAAGTAGGCCAAGTGCACCGTGGATCGCTTGTTAGGGTACAGCGAAGCCCCGAACAAGTACAACAAGTAGGTCCTCGCCATCTGCTCCTCCTCCCGCTCCGAGCTCGGGATCCTATCCTTCAAATGCCAGTGGAACTGGTCATGAGAGAACGTCTCTGAAGTGCCCACAGGCACAAAACCCAAGAACCACTGCAGCGCATCCGGATCTCTGTGGATCCCCGTGTCAAAAGAGATAGGCTCTCCTCCTACCCTTAGGCTCGTCAGAGCAGCAAAGTCCGCTGGAGTCACAGTCATCTCCCCGATCGGAAGGTGGAAGGTGTTGGAAACATCCCACCATTTCTCAGCCAGCGTCGTGAGCAAAGCATGGTCACTAAGCGTAGCCGTCTCCGTAAGAATGAACGGCCTGAACCCTGCGGCGTCAACCAAGGACCTGACCCGCTCGGGCAGCCCTCTGTACAGCTCAAGGGAACTAGCAGGACCGCCGTGCCCTCGTGTACTACCTCTCATCCTCTGCACACCACAAAAGGCAAAATGGACAAGAGTTCATCAACATGCATACCATAACAAGCAGTTGAATCAAGGAAAGATTGTAAGTAAAAGCAATTAAACCATGGTCGAGGGTGCATTCAATATTCTGTGGTCGATTCAAGATTTGCAACTACTATGGAGTCGAAACAAGTTATTCAGTCGAATCAAGAGCATGGTATTCTATCAGTCGAATTCAAGTTCCACAAAGTTAAGAAGTCGAGGCAACCTACAGTCGATTCAAGTTCGTTATCACGTGATTCTTATCAGGGTGCTAACAAGTCTACGGTCAAAGTTCAAGTGCTTTCTGCCCAAGGTTCTATCTATCAAGTCAAGCTATCAAGCATACATATGTCATTATGTTATCAAGGTTCATGCACAAATAGGCTACATACAGATATAGCAATAAAGGACCACAAGAAAATCAAAAGCAAGTTCAGTAGAATACCTGCGCCCAGTCCACCGACAAGTGCCACTCAGGATCTCTCAGCACGAGCTCTGCATCGTAATCATCGCGGCGGGGGATGTAGCTCTCAAACCCGGACGGTATGAACAAGTGTGGCTCTGGGGGAACATAGGCCCCTGCCTCGAACGCCGCACGGCCTGCAGCCCGCATAGCCTCTGCCCGTGCCACCGCCCGCTCACGAGCTAGGCCACCCTCCTCCTGGGCCTGCTCGGCCACCTCTGCCTCCTGCACCAAAGCCTCTTCCTTAACTCTGGCCCTCTCGGCCTCGGCTCTCAGGCGCTCCTCCTCCCGAGCCTGGGCAATTTGCCGTTGTCTCTCCTCCCGGGCTGATATCACTACCTCAACAACTACCGGGTTCTCGCGCAGCAGCCGGTCAAGCACCTCCTCTGTCACGAACTCTGCAAAGTCCCCGCGCGTAATGGGAACGTCCTCCGCCACAATACCCTTGCCCCTCGCCGGATCCCTCCTCGGCGCCTCCGGCCGATCATCGCCACCACCAACATCACCGCCGCCACTGCCAGCCTCCAATGGACCCAAGCCCGTGACCACCAGGCCTTCTACCTCACTCCGAGAATCCAACCGACTTACCCGTGGGCCCCCTGCCTCGATCACGGCTGGCGTACGGCCAGTCGACCCTGGCGTACGCCGCCCGTCGCCGCCAACCACCTTCGCTGCATGGCCACCATCGCCGTCTCCGACGCCCCTGTCCGCTGCACCAGTACTCGACGAGGCCCCCTCCGCCGCTTGATCGTTGATTTGGGGCCATGAAGTCTCGATTTCGCCCCTTGCCCGGCTTTCTCTCTCTCCGATGTCACCAACGCCGCCATTGCCGCCGCCTCCGCCTGTCTCCGCCATGGATGAGCACGGGTGAAGGGTATTTGGGGGAAGATTGAGAATTTGAAGGAGTTTGAGGAGTTGAGAGTTCAAGTTCTTAGGTTTTTGGACTTCAAAACTGAAGAATGGCGGTTCCATTCGTCCTGCAGAAGCTTATACGACATGGGGACCAGCTGGGCCGGGTCTGGGCTTGGATCTGGACCGGGCCAAGAAAGATTCCTGGCGTACGCCAGGATGTTCATACCGTACGCCATCTTTTATTGGGCCGTGAGCCCAAACGCCACTTGGATCAAATTTCCTTCTCAAAAGGGGGCCCGGGTGATCCAATGTTTATTTATACCCCTGGAGGGCTTATCCCCAATCAGAGTTTCGTCAATTTCAATCAACGACGATCTATCCGTCCAATTTCAAATCAGCGACGATCTATCCATCCAAATTCAAATCAACGGCGATCCATCCGCCCAATTTCAATCAACGATGATCTATCCATCCAAGTTCAAATCAACGGCGATCCATCCGCCTAATTTCAATCAACGACGATCCGTCCGCCCACTTTCAAATCAGCGGCGATCTATCCGTCCAATTTCAAAATCAACGGCGATCTTTCTCAAATGATCTGTCTGGCTGAATTCACCAATCAGGTTCTTTACGATTCATGTCTTTGTCGACCAAGTGCATTCTGTTTTGGATATCCGCAAGAGGGTGTCTAGAAAACCTTTGACGTTACTTGTACCTGATCAAACGGTGCTCCAAGTGCCGTCAAAGGGGGGCTCCTGTAGACACCCTATTCTGGACTATCTGGATCAGCACGTTTGCGGTCGCTTTGTTACCCCTATGATGATAAACAGTCGAAAACTCTCCAAGGTCGATGGAAGGTCGTGAGCTTTGAGCGTTGGACTCTCCTCTTTCAACCCATTTCAAATCCCTTCAAACCCTTCAAATACAGAGCCAGATAAGCCTCAGAAAAACCGAACCTTGCTTACGCCAGCTCTTACTTGGTGTGCGCCAGGAAATTGCCACGTGTCAGACATCGACCGTTGACTGAGTTTGACCTAGCGCACGGTGGGATGTAGATGGCGTACGCATGGTCAAGGCCGGTCAAATCACCGCTTTTCTGTCACGTGCTCGAGACTTTGTAACTACCAGAGTACACTGCAGAGCCCCCTGATCATTGCATTCTGCAGGGCCGTCCCCCTCTCTCTCCTACACACCCCATCAAGCTAGTCCCATGCATTTAATGCATGGAGGCTCCCTCCTTAACCCAACCAACCCCTAACCCCAGCTGATCAACCTCTGGCCTCAGCCTCTCTCCTCTATAAATACAACCCCTTGCATTCATTTGCAAGGGTTAACAACATTGAAGAAGCCAAGTTCCTTTCCCCTTTCTCTCTTGTTCTTGCTCTCCCATTGTAAGAGTGAGAGTTAGAGAAGCCCCATACACCCTACACTACTGTCCAGTTACCACACAGCCTCCATCTTCAACCCCCAAAGCTCCCAACCATCCCTCCATCCCTTGCACCAAAGGTATACCACCTTTGTGCTGATTTCTGTTTTCAACCCCTGAGGGGAACCAGAAAGGTTCTGGCTAGTGACTGATACTAGTCCAGGACCTTCCCTGGTAAAATAAATCGGTCGTAGAGGCCACACCATGGCGCACGCCAGCTTGATCAAGCCGTACGCCACTTTTGGCTGTATGTGCACTGCTGGTGTGGGGATCATGGAGTGCCCATTTCTTGCTTATTTCTTCTTCTGTCATCACCTTGAGCATGCTAATAACCAGTTCACTGCTTTCCGTACATTAGAATTGCTTAAACTGTAGCATTCAATACCTGTATCTTTTTGCTTTATAAGGCCTCTAGGGTATTTCTGGTCATGTTCCAGAACCCAGGTGATGTAAAGCCAAACACTGAATAGCATGCAAGCCTGGCGTACGGCCTCTATGAGGTGGCGTACGGCATGTTTGTTAAAGATCAGTGCCTGGCCCTTACATCACAGTTCAATCCTGGCCTCTTGTTCCTCCTCACTCTGTTTATGGGGTTTGCCTTGCTGTTTTCATGGCTCTTAGCCATTTATTATGTCTGTACATGTACATAATTTATCTTATCAATTGCGTGGTTTGTCCTGGGTGTGCACTGGTCCATTCCAGAGCCCAGAGGGTTGAGAGTAAGAGCTGTAAGAAATTGATGGGGTAGTGTACGCCAGCTTTGAGGTGGCGTGCGCAGGGTTTGGTGGCGTGCAGTGGTTTGGCCATTGCGTGCCAGCATGTTGCCTGCTCACGTGCCCAACGAGCAGCGTACATCATCCCGTCGAAACTATTCACAGTGCTTGTTCTCAATCTATGTTCTTACATTTAATTCAATTCAAGCAAGCAAATCTTCATCCATAAACATTTTTGTCATATAAACTGCAAGTTGTTACAGTTTTAACCCCCCATTAACTGTTCCCCCACCTTAACTGGCTAAAAATGATCAAATGAGAGAAAAATGCAAATGATTTTATAAAATGCCCGAGTAGAGACCGATCTCCGGATTGGGCGAGAGGGGTGCCATAAAACCCTTCCCCTCTCGTAACCTGGCTCCCGAACCCCAGATATCGAAGGTGACGACGGACCAGTCTGCGCCTCTTCAATTGAAATCAAACCTTTTTTTTTAAATCAAAGCAAACATAGCAAAACGTTCTCGAGTTCGGTTCCTTGGGTGCCTCACCGCTAAAACCCGAGTGGCGACTCTGAATCAAAGCGTTTCGCCGCGCTATTTTTCTAAGAGGGCGGCCCCCGAACAAATCTTTGCAAACCAAAATCCGGCGATTTTTGGGGCGTGTGCCCACACATAGTATTCTCTCATCTCTCTCAGATCGAGTAATATCAATGGTCAATTCGTCAAAAACTGTTGCTGAGGCATGGAATCGTCTTGCAAAATACTATGCTAATCTGTCCTCCTCTTGGATTATGGGGTTAACTGATCAACTCTCTCAAGAATGAGGAACAAAATCTATTGCTGAATATCTCGGTTCCATTCGGGGCCTCGCCGATCAACTTGCCGTCATTGGTGCACCAGTATCCAACTCCAACCTTATTCTTCATGTTTTAAATGGAGTTGGCTCAGAGTTTGATAAACTCGCTGCTGCAATTAGAGCGCGAGACACTGTCATAGGCTTTGAGGAGCTTCATGATAAGCTAGTGGAATATGAATCTTTCCTCAAGCGTAAAGAAAGCAGCCCTGCTGTTATCACTGCTAATGCTGCTCGTTTCAATCAGCAGCGGCAAGGAAATCAATCTTAAGGTGGTCAGCGCAATCACGGTGGTCAGCGCAACCAAGGTGGTCAGCGCTATGACAACAGCAACAATAATCAGGGAAATAACTTCAACAAAGGGTCTATAGTGATCTGTCAATATTGTGATAATGTTGGTCACAATGCTCGTCAGTGCTACTCCTTGAAACGAAAACTCGGACTGCCCGTTCCGCCTAGAGCCAATCACACAACCATGGGTGGTGGTGGCCGTAGCTCAAGCTCTAACTGGCTGCTTAACACTGGTGTTTCTCACCATGTCACCGCTGATTCAAACAACCTCTCGATCCAGCAGCCCTACGAAGGACCCGACGATATTGTGATTGGTGACGGCACAGGTTTGCCTATTACACACACTGGCACATCCACTATCACTACTCCTACTAATTCATTTTCACTTGTAATGTTCTATGCGTTCCATCCATGAAACAAAATTTAATTTCAGTATCCCAATTTTGCAAAACAAATAATGCCTCAGTTGAGTTTTACCCTTCTTCCTTTTGTGTTAACGATCTAGCAACGGGGCACCTCTCGCTCAAGGCCGGAGCAAGCGTGTTACAGTGTCAAAGCTTCTCTTGATCATTGGCATGATCACCTTGGTCACCCATCGTCCAAAGTTCTTCATCAAATAGTGTCCTCTAATAAACTCCCTGTGCAATCGAGTCAGAATGTCTCCAATAAATCGTTTTGTGACTCTTGCCGTTGTAATAAAAGTCACAAACTACCTTTTGGTGTGTCAAGTTTAAAAGTCGATGTCCTTTGGATCTATTGTATACGGATGTTTGGGGACCATCCCCTATTCGCTCAATAGATGGCTATTCTTACTATGTTATTTTTGTCGATCACTATACCAAATATTCATGGTTATTTCCAATGGCATATAAATCTGATGTCTTCTCTTTATTTCCACAGTTTAAAACCATGACTGAAAAATTCTTCAAAACCTCCATAAATACTATTTATTCTGATGGTGGAAAAGAATACGAAGGTCTAAAAACTATGTTTGCAAATTACGGGATTCAACATTTGATCTCTCCCCCATACACACCACAGCATGTAGCTTCCGCTGAACGTCGTCATCGCCACATTGTTGAGACCGGTCTTACACTTTTGCACCGGGCATCTCTCCCTCTCTCTCTTTGGTCCTACACTTTCAATGCTGCGGTTTATCTTATTAATCAACTTCCAACGTCGATCCTTGATCATAAATCGCCATTTGAATGCCTATTACATACTTTACCAAATTATTCCAAATTGAGGGTTTTTGGGTATCTTTGCTATCCATGGCTTCGGCCCTACACCAATCACAAGCTCAAACAACGGTCAAAGCCTTGTCTTTTTCTGGGTTACTCAAATGTTCACAATTCTTATATTTGCTTTGAAGCCACAAATCACAAAATTTATTTTTCCCAGCATGTTCACTTTATTGAAAATCATTTTCCCTCTTTGACTCCCCTAAATGAGCATGACAAAGTGACTGATTTTACTCTTTCCAAATGGGCAGCGATCACTCCTTCCCAAAATGCGTCCTCAAGTTTAACAAAACCCACCTCATCCCCCGAGTTACCAGCCATACTCCCAATTCATTCTCCCACATCACTACAGCCTGCCAATGGTAACTCCTCCCCTACCCCACATTCCACCCCGTCCCATCCCTCCTTCCAGACTTCTTCTGACACTGTACACGTTGGCGACCCTCCATTGGCTATGGATCTCAACTTGGACCCTTCTCCAATTGATGCCTCTCTTGCTCCCTCTCCGCGACCTGGTGCTTCCGGATCTGATCCCTCTCCGTCTAGTTCTTCCCATCACCCTCTCACAGATATTAACCCTCCCAATATCCATCCCATGACTACACGCTCCAAAAACAATATTTCCAAACCTTCTACCAAATTCTCTTATGCTGTGTCTAAACATCCTCTTCCTCAAACCCTCGAACCTACCTTAGTTTCTCAGGCCCTCGCCAATCCTAAATGGAAAGCTGCCATGTGTGAAGAGCTCACTGCTCTCACTCGCAATGAAACCTGGGAACTTGTTCCCCGCCAATCCATTCAGAATATCATCGGGTGCAAGTGGGTCTTTCGAGTTAAACGGCGCCCTAATGGTAGTGTTGGTCGCTACAAAGCTCGGCTTGTAGCAAAGGGCTTCAACCAACGTTTCAGTATTGACTATCATGAGACTTTCAGCCCCGTTACCAAGCCTACCACTATTCGAATTGTTCTCATCCTTGCTCTCTTTCATGGCTGGCCAATTCATCAGTTGGATGTAAATAATGCCTTTCTTCATGGGCATTTATCCGAGGAGGTGTTTATGTCTAAACCCCCAGGCTTTGTAGACAACACTCGGCCTAATCATGTTTGTCGGCTTCACCGTTCCTTTTATGGTCTCAAGCAAGGGCCTCGCGCTTGGTTTCAAGAACTGAAGACTTTTATCCTTTCTCTTGGTTTCTCTAACTCCAAGAGCGACACCTCTCTCTTTATCTACTCTACTGGCAATATCACTATATTTTTTCTTGTTTATGTTGATGATTTATTAATTACAGAGAATTCTCCAACCTTTATTCGCAACGTCATTGGATCTCTCTCCAACCGATTCTCCATCAAGGATCTTGGTTCCCTTCACTATTTTTTGGGAGTTGAAGTCATTCCCACCGGCCATGGCTTATTTCTCTCCAAACATAAATACATTTGCGATCTTCTCACCCACTTCAACATGGAAGGCATGAAGGAGTCTGTCACACCACTCAGCTCCTCTGCCCGCTTGCTTCTTTCAGATGGTACCCCTCTTGCCGACGCCACCAGCTACCGCAGCTTGATTGGTGGTATGCAATATCTCTCCTTAACTCGGCCCGAGATTGCTTACACCGTTAATAAGCTCGCTCAGTTCATGCATGCCCCTACACAAACACATTGGACTGCTGCCAAGCGCCTTCTCCATTATCTGAAGCACACAATCTCCTATGGGTTATTTCTTCGACGCTCCCACCCACTCTGTCTCACGGCTTACTCCGATGCCGATTGGGTGGGCAATCGTGATGATTGCTCGTCCATCTCTGCTTATGTCATTTTCCTAGGGACCAACCCAATTTCGTGGTGTTCAAAAAAGCAGAGAACCATAGCTCAGTCTTCCACTGAAGCAGAATATTGCTCCATCGCCTCCACCGCTGCTGAGCTTGCTTGGATCACCAATCTTCTTGGTGAACTTGGTGTTCATCCTACTCAGCCTCCATGGCTCCTATGTGACAATCTTGGTGCTACATATTTGTGCGCCAAATCCTGTCTTCCACTCTCGGATGAAGCACATTGCCATTGACTACCATTTTGTGCGTGATAAAGTCTCCACTGGCTCTCTTAATGTTGCTTATGTCTCCACTCACAACCAACTAGCTGATGTTCTTACAAAGCCTTTGGCCAAGTCACGCTTCATGCTGCTTCGTTCCAAGATCAGTGTTTCCGATGGAAGCACGATCTTGCGGGGGCATATTAGGAAAGAAAACCCAAGATCCACAATCAATGATTCCTCACCTTAATTTACTGCTTCAATATGTCAATCTCATTCCTTATTCCTAGGATCTGTATAATTGACACCTTCCTTTTCTAGCTTGTATATTTTGTATAAATACATGTTCATAGTATCAAGAAATATAAGCTTCACAATTATTCTTAAATCTGTGTTGTCTCTTTAGCCGCGATCGTACTTATCCAGCGACCTGTCAAAGTCCTGGTACGCTACCCCTTTACTTTCTTGTCTGCTCATTTCAGGTCATAGGCTTTGTATAATTGACAGTTAGGCTGTGTTTGTTTTGATGTAAAATATTTTATAATGTAAAATATTTTTTTAGAAAATAAATTTTAAATTTTTATTTTCTGATGTTAATTTGGTTGGCATTTAAAAATATTTTAGAAATCAATAAAATAATGTACAGAGAGAGAATAGAGTTTAAACGGTAGAGAGATATGAGAATATTTGAATTAACGTGGGTTAGGACTAATGTGGGACTCCGATGAATCTGGTTTTGTGGGCACACGCTCCAAAAAAATTTATTTTGGAAATAAAATCGGGTGCGCTCTTTTTGAAAAGCGTGGTGAAACACTACAATTTCGAGTCGTCACTCAGGTTTTGCGGTATGCACTCAAGGAACCGAACTTGAAACGTTTGCTACGTTGTTTGATTTGAAAAAAGCCTGTAGATTGGACCGTCGTCACCTTCGATATCTGAGATTTGGGAGCTAGGTTACGAGAGGGGAAGGGTTATGGCACCTCTCTTGTCCAATCTGGGGATCGGTCTCTACTTAGACATTTTGTAAAATATTTGCATTTTTCTCTCATTGATCCTTTTTAGCCAGCTAGGGCCGGGGAACAATTAAAAGGTATTAAAACTGTAAGAAGTTGCATTATGTGACATAATGGATGGATGATTTGCTTTATTAAAATAAGTAAAATAGATTGAGAACAAGCATCTATGAGCATTTTAAACAAACTGGGAGCACACTAATCTAGAATGACGCACGCAGGAGAAAAACTGTATGCACTGGCCAGGCCACTGCATACAGAGATGACCTGCGTACTCCACTACAGGACTGACGTGCACCAGTGAATCTAAACTCACAGCTCCTGCTCTCAACCCTTTGGGCTCTAGAAATGATCAGTGCATACTCAAGACAAACCACGCAGTTTATATACCTAGATTTATACAGATACAGACAGCATAAATGAATCTAAAGAAACAAAATAGACAGAACACCTCATAAACAGTGTGGGGAAATAAACAAAGACCAAGGCCTGACTGCCATGCAAGGGCCAGCCACTGAGCTTGATCTCACTGTCGTACGCCGATCAAAGAAGGACGTACGCCAGTGACATCTTCTGTCTAGTGCTTGACTTTGCATCTTCTAGATTCTTGAACATGACCACAAGGATCTCAGAGGCCTTCTAAAGAGGAAATGACAAGTAAACAACTACGTAGTCCTAAAATACAGAAAGCTGTAAACTAGTTATTAGCATACAATAAGGTAATAAAATAAAAAGAAAACAGCAAATAGCTTATCAATAATCCCCACGCCAGTATTGCACATACAGCCATAACTGGCATACGGCTTAATACCATTGGCGTGCGCCATTGATAGCCTTGCACGATCCTTGAAACTTTACAAGCTTTAGGGCCATGACTGTTATTGATTACCAACCTTGAACCTGTCAGCCCCCCTCAGGGGTCAGAACAGAACGTAAGCAAAATGTGGTATACCTTTGTTTTGAGATTGATGATGTGTTTTAAGCTTGAGCTTGAGGTTTGAAAGCTGGATGATGAGTAACAATGGTGCAAAGACAGTATGGAGAGGTTCCTTGCTTACTCTTTCAAGTGATGAGAAAAGAGCGTAAGAGAACAAGAAGAATAGAGAGAGAGAGAGAGAGAGAGAGAGAGAGAGAGAGAGAGAGAGAAAGGGAGAGGGACTTGGAAAATTTTAATGAGAGTAACCCCTTGCATATAAATGCAAGAGGGGTATTTATAGCCAAAGAGTGACTGAGAGAGGGCAGGAACCAGCTGAGTTAAAGGCTAGTATGGTGGGGAAAGGAAGTCTCCATGCATTAAATGCATGAGACTTGGCTTGAAAGTGGTTGTGGGACAGAAGGGAACACTCCTGCATGCTTGCCATCATCAGATTACTGCTCAACATACTGGGGTGGCCGCAAAACTCTCGTGCACGTGGTTGAATAGTGACATTTGATTGATTTTGACCGGCGTACGTCGGCTCTTTACCTGCGTGCGCCAGTGGCAACTAAGTCAATGGTCGATGACCGACACATAGCAGTTTTCCAACACACGCCAGCACAGTACCAATGTAAGCCAGTATGGATTTGCTAAGGCCATTTGGTTCTGGACTGAAGGGCTTGGAAGGGGTTCAACAATGGTTTGAATGAGGTTCGAAATGCTCAAAACTCAAACACACTAACAATCTCGGGATGTTCTTGACCTCAATCATCATTGAAGAATCAAAGACCATAAGTAAACTAATCTGGACAGTCCAAAATAAGGTGTCTACAGGTTCACTCCTTTCTTGACCATGGTTCAAGAATGGCTCCTGACTTCCACCTAGCCTGCACAAGGAAGCACGACTAAAAGACCACACCGGAAGATCTCCGGAATGGCCCTCCGGTGCAAGGATAACTACAGTTGCTTAGAAATGAAAGCCAAGAACTAGGGTTTTAGAGTGTAAAAGCATGTACCTATCTAGGGTTGGCATAATGGGGTATTTATAGGGCACCCATCTCCTTAGCTTGGCCTCCAACACTGTACATATGCTTGTCACGCATCTGTTGACGTCACCCTTCCATCATGCTAGGGTTTCCTAACCGTTTATAGGGTGAACTAACACCTCTATGTGCCCTCGTCCTTATCCAAGCTCGTAACCATTCGAATGACATCACGGTCATCATCATGGCTACAGTTGTTGTTCCCACGTGGGTGAGCTGGCAACATGGCCCCCACATCCGTTCAAGGCCGAACGTGGAGCCTGACCGTCAAAGGGTCGGCATGCCCGACAATGATTCCTTCTAATTTCTGAAGAGGCTCCGCCGAACATCAAGAAAAGTCGAGCTAAACCATGAACAAGGTTTGGATTACACAAACTATTCGTGGGAGGCTTGATATTTGCTCGGCACAGGCACGAGCCGTTATTTTGGCTTGCTACAATAGCCTCTCAATTCCTGCCAATGCTTTAGTATGGTAGAGATTGATACTAAAACAGGTCAAGCTTGAACCTTTGGCTAGGTTTAAACTTTTGGAACTTTGAAAGGTGTACACCAGGCTTCAATAGGGTGGCTTGGATTTTGGCCGAAAATGGGGACTCGATAAGCTTCTTGAGTTGGTATTCGTGGGTCAGTCTGGGGGGATGCCCATCTTGATCACTTCGAGACCTTTTTGAGAACCAGTAGTCCTTCTCCTTGTCGGTTACCTCTTTGTGTCGACACTGATATGTCCTCTCCCTTTTTTCGGTAGGCACTTTTTGTCGATCCTCTTCGGAAAGGTTCTCTGTTCGATAGACTCTATGGTTGCTCGGTTGATCACCATGCCAAACAACCACGTTAATGCCCTCCTATCTCGTAAGGGATTATAGCCTGGTAGTTATCGTGCAGCTCCACGGTGTCATAACTTTACGAACGCTGCGAGTACTCGTTTCCAGCTGACGAGCCCGAGTAGCAGTATGTGGGTTGCCTTCGCGTCTTCCTCCACCGCTGTCGTCACCCGCACTACCGCCGAGACGCTGATGGATCGGAGAACGTTGCTACCTAAAGCGAGGCTGTCCCTAGCCTAGTTGTCCGTCAATGGTGGGTCTAGCCAATCGTGGATAAAGATACGGCATGGATCCCTATTTCCAGTCAGGGGTGGCGATGGCGATGGCCCATTTCCCCATCGGTGCCTTCCCTGAGAGTCAAAATAGGATGTCACCGGATGGTCTCTTGCCTTCATTCTAGCAATTTTCATTTTGAGGATAGCGATATCAGTGTTTGTCTGTTTCTGTTGCTACTCTAGCATTTGAACATAAGCCAGAGCGTTTTCACCCATGCCCGACAGTCACTAAACGGAGATGCTGAGGCCAGGTGGAGTGAATCCGATAGGGTGAGAGGGAGAGGTGGTGTTGACACCGGTTTCAGAGAGAATTTGTAAGGAATGATTTAGGGTTGAAAGGGAGGTGGTGGGCTGTCCATTTTGTCAAGCGATGATTTGATAGAAAAGGGGTTACAGGAATGAGTGATTCAAAGAACGAATGAGGAGCCGTCGTGGATCTAGAAAGAGGATTCACGTCGGGTTCACCAAATTGTGGGGCTCCAATGAATCAGTTGGTTCACTCCTTCCTTAACCGTGGTTCAAGAATGGCTCTTGACTTTCACCTAGCCTGCACAATGAAGCACGACTAAAAGACCACACCGAAAGATCTCTGAAATGGCTCTCCAGTGCAAGGATGAGTACAGTTGCTTAGAGATGGAAGCCAAGAACATGAATTTTAGAGTGTAAAAGCATGTACCTATCTAGGGTTGGCATAATGGGGTATTTATAGGGCACCCCCCTCCTTAGCTTGGCCTCCAAGACTGTGCATGTGCTTGTCACGCGTCAGTTGATATCACCCTTCCATCATGCCACGGTTTCGTAACCGTTTATTGGGTGAACTGGCACCTCCATGTGCCCTCGTCCTTTCCAAACTCGTAACCATTCGGATGATGTCATGGTCATCATCATGGCTATGGTTATTGTTCCCACGTGGGTGAGTTGACAGCATGGCCCCCACATCCATTTAAAGCCGAACGTCAAGCCCGACCGTCAAAGGATCGGCATGCTCGACAGCTAATTCTTTCTGATTTCTGGAGAGGCTCCGCCGAACGTCAAGACAAGCCGAATCGAACCATCAACAAAGTTCGGATCGCACAGACCGTTCGCAGGAGGCTCGATGTCTGCTTGGCGTGGGCACGATCCGTTATTTCGATCTGCTACAACTGACGATCGAATAAACTGAGCAGTGAGAATTGCAGTAGAAGGCAACGGGTTCTTTTTGGAAAATAACTTACAGAAGATTTAAGGGTAAGTCATTTTCATCTAATTGATAAAAAAAAATCCTAATATTTTATACAACCAAATGCTGAAAAATACGTAAAATATTTTATGTCCAAACAAACGGAGCCTTAGGGGATTAGCCACAATTTTTCCAAGATCGGCATACATGAAACTCCCCATACTGCTACACCAGTCCGAACATTAAGAGCTGTCCATGGATCCGACCCGCCCAAACCTGACCCGAAAAATGAGACAATGGACGGATCTGATCAGCCATTCGGGTCGAATTCGGGTTGATTTGGTTGGATTTTGCATTTAGTCAGTCGGGTGTCGAATACACCAAATAACTTTTCGTGTGGCCCGACCCGACCGACATACATATATTATATATATAAGGGAAAAAAAAGTAAAAAACCCTAATCCCCATTTCATTATCCAGACATCCACCCGCCTCCCTGTCCCTCACGCACGAACCCCTCTCTCTCTCTCTCTCTCTCTCTCTCTCTCTCTCTCTCTCTCTCTCTCTCT
>BPLS01024206.1:5957-82696 GCA_019656275.1 Rhododendron kiyosumense | reverse complement strand
ATCTATTTTTTTATTAAACAAATTAAAACACGCTTCTGCTGCACACTTTGATTAAAATAGTTTCATTTCATAAAATCACGCTTTCACTGCACACTTTGATAAAAATACGATTTTTAAAAAATCACCCACTCATCCCATATAAGATCCATTCCTTAAGCTCTGATACCAGCGGAGACGACCAAAATTTCTAAATTGTCTAAAAGTAATAATTTATTCTTTCAATTTTCTTCATTAAAATCATTAGAAAAATATGGTGGTTACAATTACCCCTTAAGCTACAGAGAAATAAGGAAACCCCTTCAGTTACAGAGAAAGCCATCGTTGCATTTTTTCCCTTATGTATTCTGAGCTGAGTCATTCTTGCATGATGATTATTTTTTTGAGTTATTTATTTTGCTTTTGAAGACGGATCTTTATGTCTTTCTTTGAAAAATATTTCCAGTGAAAAGAGATGAAACATGTATTGTTTTTACATTATTAATTTGTTGGCAAATGTATAATCTTTTTTTTTTTTTGGGATCGGCTGGCAATATATAAGCCTTGGTATTGATATGTTTTTGGAGCAAGTTTTCATTGATTGTAACACAGTTGTGATGTATGGGATAAAAAAGTTGACAGGTTCATAAGTCGACAAAAAGTTGGAAGCTTGTCTACAAGCCTAACATGACCCAAACGACACAGTTTGGGAGTGCTGCAATTTGCAGACCAAAATGGGCGCGGGCGCTTCAGGGACTCGATCGGCTCCCAGTTGGAATAGTTATACTATATGCCCATAAATGGATGTGACAAACTGAAAGAGGGAAAAGAGAGGGAGAGACATGAGAAAAAGGGAGCCCCTGCAGAGGAACTCCCCCACCACCAGTGGATGTGACAAATAGAGATGTGAGCCCTCCGTGTAGGAGCAAGTTTACCAATATTTAGTTAAAAAAACTTGTGAACAGTGCACATTTTTCATTTTACCTACTCACATTTCTTTCAACACTACACCAATAATATCTATTTAACCTATTTCCTATTAAAATACACATTTTTTCAACATTTCCTTTATCCTATTATTATAATATGAGAGAGGGGGGAAAGAGAGAGGGAGATAAAGAGAATTAAATAATCAAATATATGGAATTCATGATGAACAGTTGTTAGGTATTAATACCTAACCAATTCTTCAAAGCTATTTTACCTCTTTTTATACCTCTTCTGGTGTAAGTTGTTTTTTTAGTTCTCCTTTGATAAAATAGCTAAAATAGCCATTTTACATCATTTGATAAACTTGCTCTAAATTGGGTTGAATAGCATTCAAATGACTAATTGACACGTCATTGAAATCAGAAAGTGGGACTCCAATTTAATGGGCCTCTTCCCGTTTGACCAGGGTTGGAACCAACTTTAATTTACACTTTTCTCTCTCTCTACATATACGTTTGTACATATATATGTATATCAGTTCGGATCCCATAAGGGATTCCTTACGACCTTATGGTGCAGGACTCCCCTTTTCCGATCGAATTGCGATGATCCAAGCCACTCAAAGTGTGCAGAACGTGAATTTAAGGGTACCTGCGAGAAATCAGCAAAAAAAAATGATCGAGAAGAGCTTGATCTGAGCAGTCTTTTACTGAACCGTTCAATAAAAAACTGTTCGAATTATTCAAATCACAAGGCATTCTTGAAATTTTTTTTTATAGATTCTTGTAAAAAAAATATCTTAATCTGATATTCGTAAGGACTTTTTCAGTATTTGTAAGGACCTTTTGAAAATCATTCATATTATAACAAATGCAATATTCCTCACCAAATAAAACCAAACCTCCCACCTCCCCATCTCTAGAGATGCATTCCGTTAAGCAAATGAATCGCATATTGCTTGGAAGTGGAATGGGTAATCACTTAATAACATCTGAAACCTCTTCCCTTATTGCCAATTGGTTTTGATATGAAAATAAAGTTTCTACATGGTATCAGAGTGGAATCCATTCCACCCACATTTTATAAAAATTCACATTTAATGACAGACCAACGAAAAGGCTGCACGATAAAAGGACCCAAAAAGTGGTTACACGTGACAGATCTCAAACGCGGCTGCACGTGAGGGGGATGTTAAGGAAATGGATCCCACATTACTTGGGAGTGAAATGGGTGATCACTTAATAACATTTAGGACATCTCCACTTATTGTCAATTAATTTTGAGATGGATATAAAGTTTCTACACATTCTCCATCCTCCGTCACTGCTACCACCACCGCCGCCACCACAATATTACTAATCCTGGCCTCGGTCGCGTTTTCAACATGTTACAGCCAAGAGGACGGGCAATACTACACCTGCCTTCAGGACTTCAGTTGCGGCCAAACCATCCAAAACGTTAGATACCGTTTTGGAGAGACGGTCGCCCCCAATTCCGAAGCCACCCATCGTTCGAATTGAAGTGCCAAAACAAGTACCCAACCATCGAAATCGACAACCGGGCCTTTCGCATGCACGACATTGATCGATCCAGCAAAACAATAACTCTCGCTAGCTCAGACCACTGGGAAAGTTATTGCACTCAGGAGTTACATAATATCACGTTGGATGACAAATTGTTCACTTACGGGCAAATCAACCGAGACCTCTTTTTATTCTACAAAATCAACCGAGACCTCTTTTTATTCTACAATTGCATGTCAGAACCAAGGACAATTAATATTCCGTACAATTTTACGCGTGAAATAGGTGGTATAGAGAGGCTTGGGATTGAGAATTCTCAGTACACCACGATATCATGTTACCAGAGTGTTGAAGTGCAAGTTTTTCGGGAGACTGTGGACAAACTTTTGGAATAGTTTTGTTATTCGCAAAGAAGATTTATAGGGAACTACGTAACGAAAAATGTGTTTGGGCCCATTTCGGATCCCACAAAAATCTAGAAGTTTGCCACTACGAATCTAAAAGTAATACTTATCAATGTCTGTTGGAGCTAATTTTTTGTAAGATCCCATAAAATAATATTCAAAAATTTATGGATGGGTCCACTTGTCATGTCTGCATGGTACTTTGCTTGGGGGCTTCCGATCAATGTTTTCTAGGAATATTTAAATATTCATCCTCTTTATCCATGCCATGTAAGAATTCATCTCGCCATTTTTTCATGCTTATGTTTTCATCTTC
The DNA here is from genome assembly GCA_019656275.1 of Rhododendron kiyosumense. Lineage (NCBI taxonomy): Eukaryota > Viridiplantae > Streptophyta > Magnoliopsida > Ericales > Ericaceae > Rhododendron > Rhododendron kiyosumense. Next base: position 79,547 of record BPLS01024206.1, on the reverse strand, counting down.
TTAGTGTGTGAATTATTTTACCCTTTTCCCTATGATATACATATATTATGTTATTTTGCTTTCCTAATTTAATAGGATTGGATTGAATTATTTTTCCAATTTAGAGGGATTGGATTGGATTATTTTCCTAATTCAGTGGAATTTGATAATTTAAATATGATTGATACTTTTATTTTTTTTATCATGGAATGTATTTGAGGAATCAATTTTATTAGGAATATGACATAATAAGTTGACCGCATCTTTGCATATTTTCTTCATTCCTCAAGTTGGCCAACCAGACAACAAAAAATCATATTTTCCATTGATCTTATTACACGAAATAGGGCTAAATTACTATAAAAATAAATAAATAACATAACATACTTAAACCGTTACATGATTAAATTGTTAAATTACCATGACATTACATGGTTAAATTACCATGACTATTACAACCTGAACACGATAAATATCCCATGATTCGAACAAATATTTCATGGTTAACGGTTCAAATATGGTTAAATTATCATCAAAACAGGTTATCGTGATCAGCGCTTCATGATTAAATTACCATGTCGATTTCAACATTTCATGACGATGCATATACCGATAGGTACCCAACTTTCAAAAAAATCCATCTCGTTACAAGGAAAAATAAAGCCTATTTAATTTCCAAGAAAAGAAACTTAATATTGATAATACCAATCGGAAACCCACAAGGTTGTGGAGATCGTGGACCCCGTCTTTGTTTGCTGTCTTCGTCGCCGCAATCGAGTTTGGACTATGGCCATCAAGCTTGAGTTCAGACATTTGACGTCGGTCATCGACAGACGTGCAACCAGTAGTGGCGGCGAAGGTGACAAAATCAATGGTGGCTTTCCAATCGGCCTCTCCGTCTTCCTCCCGATGCTATTGCTACCAGCACCGCTACTCTGCTGACGTAGATGCAGCGTATAGGGACATGGATGCAAGCGACGAGGACGGGGATGTGGAAGACGTTGATGTGGGGTGAAGTGCATGCGTTGATTTTCTTCACTGAACATCGAAATAATGGAGAACTTGTTGTATTATCTTCTTCTCCATCTTCTCCATCATTTTCTGTTATATTGAACAACTATGGAGGATTTGAAACGGGTCTTGGCAGAAGGACAACAACGGCAATGGAACACGTTCGTATGATTTGTGGACAGGAGGATGGCAAGAATAATGGAGGAGGATGGCAAGAATGATGGAGTTGGATTGTGCCTTATGGGACCAATCCCGTGAATTAGGTGCAGATTAGGTGCATGTTCTAGTAATGGAGATATGGATCCGTTTGTCGAATTTTGTTGGGACCTCCAACTTTAGGATTCCATCCCAAAATTCAATGCGTATATATGGTGTTAAATTTTCATGGAAATAATGAAAAGGGCACTTCCGGAATTAAAAAAGAGTGAGGATGAAAACATAAGTGCCAAAATTGAGCAAGATGAAAACTTAAAGAAAATGGGTTCTGAGGATGATTTTTTAAGTATCCCTGTTTTCTATCGAGATGCATACAAGATTAACAAAAATAAGTAACAAGATTAACAAAAATAAGTAACAAATATGTATAATAACAACAGTAATAACTAACCTGGTCAGTCGTAAATTCGATTGTGTAATCACGTCCAATGTAGGAGTTGCTCTCCCCACAAGGAATATCATTTGCAATATCGTTCCCAATTGACCAACTATTTGAAAATAAAAATTGTACGATCCATAATGTTCTTTTATGAAACACTTTCTAGACACTTTGTCAATAAATAATACTCCCTCCGTCCATTTTTTAGAGTCCAGTATTCCATTTTGGGCTGTCCCTTAATAAGTGTCCATTTTGTAAAGTTAGTGAGTAAAAGTTGGTGAATTTTTTATTTTGCCCCTAAAAGTATATTTCATTTTGAAAAATTGATGATGTTTTCATAGAGAGAAAGTGGAGGTAAAAGTTGATATGAAAGATGTAATGATGATGTCTTTTTAATAAGTTGAAATTACGACGCAGAACATTCAAAAAGGGACGGAGGGAGTAATCAAAAACTGTTCAGCTCTAAGGCTTACAACTCCTTAAATACGATGCAAACCTTAACCCTACTAGAAAAAGGAAAAAAAACCAATATCAGAAAGTTTCGAAATTATTACATATTCTGAAACAAAAAAGCTACGTGCACAACAGTTTGTACACAGTAGCTGTGCACAGATCTCATTTTCTCCCGGCTCAGGTCGCACAAAGATGATAGGAGTCACTTATTTTGCTCTAAATATGTTGTTTAAGATCTCTGTAAAAAATGAGTTTCGTTCGACATCGTTAGAGGCGTTAACAAAACACCAATAATTACTTCAGAATTTAGGCCAGCACAACTGCTGTGCACATAGCACAGCTCATTCTGAAAACATAAGAAAAAATAAAATTTCACACACAAGAACGAACGTTATTGGATTTCCTATCAAAAGTTATACACAAAAAGATTACTTCCTAAATGGTCATAACTAAAATGATCAGAAAACTTTTTCTCTTTCCACCAGTTCAAACGGATTTATATTTGAAACACATTTTTCAACCTCGTTAGACAGTTTAAATTACAAAAAAATATAATTTTTCCGTTTTACATTATTTCTCCATCAATATTAGACTCGTTTGATAGGTTTCGTTGAGTAGATTTCAAAAATATAAATTTTGTAAAAAAAATATGCGAAAAAAATTTATTAACATTTAAAATTTTATATTAAAATTCAAAAGAGAGAGAGACTGCTGAGGAGAGAGAGAGAGAGCACGTGGGGAGAGTAAAAGGGTCCGTCTATGCCGTGTCAGGAGGGGGCCTGATACTGGGGCGATTAGTAACCTTCTTGAGGAGAGAGTAGACAAACCTGTTGGAGAGAGAGGAGGAGATGTGTTTCAAAAAAATTTGGGGCTTTTATTATGGGTAAAAGGGTCGTTTTAAGTGGGCATGTCATGTATATTCCTTATTATTTCTGGAGATGTCAACTCTTAGGTAACTTCTAGACTGTGTACCATTGAAGTGGTGAATAGTCAGTCAGCGCCTCTTTTAGTAATTCTCCCTTCCGTGTATTCTCTTTCGCTCTCTCTCTCCACGTTATCGCGTTCTATCGTTCAGAAAATGCCCCAACATTTCCAGTCCCTCCAGAGACCTTGACGAAGACCTTCGGGTTTGGTTTCAATCAGACAATCACCCATCCAACTTCGGAAATTGAATTCACAGAGCAATTGCAGAAATCGTTGCAGGAGTGCGCATCACCCCCACTAATTCTTCACGAGACCATTTACGTATCTATGTACGGTCCTCTCCTCTCTCTCCCCATTTAATGATAATTTCGCCCCCCCCCCCCCCATCAGCCTTGAAGAAAAATACACAGCTCTCTCGATCACAGCTGCGTACGGAGCCGGTTAATGTATGTGAACCCATTCAGCTCGTTCCGCGATGAATCTGATTTACCCACAGACACTCGTCGCTCTTACTGTTCTAGTAATAATTTCCATTTCCGCTTCAGTCAAGCCCGTTAATTCAGCTGAATGCAACCAGACATGCGGAACCGCGGCAAGGGGGAATACGAACCGGGTTCCGTACCCATTCGGATTCTCCCCGGGCTGCGGAATCCCCCTCAACTGCACCGGAACCGGCCAAATCAAAATCGGCACGTTCCAAGTCCGGAACATCACCTCCGACAGCATACTGATCGACCTCCCGGCCAAGTGCGGCCGCACGGTTGGACAGACCGAACAGCTCTTCGGCCAGAACTACGCGCTGACGTGGCAAAACGAACTCCTGTTGAAAAACTGCACGTCGCAGCTGAACAGTTGCATAATTTCGACGGCCATGGTGGAGGCCCGGTACGGGTCGTGGGATTGCGGTTTCCGATCGGAAAATGACAGCTGTTACTCCGGATCGGGGTCGGTGTTTATCAGTTACGGCAACTTGACACGGATTGGTTGTGGGGAGGTGTATAGCTCGATCGCGGCGGTGGACGTGGGGGTTGATGATGATGCGGGGAGGAATTCGACGGTTTCGCTGCAGTTTCAGGTCGCGGAGCTGGGGTGGTGGTTGGATGGCGGGTGCGAGTGTTCAGCGGAGGCGGAGTGTACGAACGTGACCGTGCCAGGTGGTGGTTCGGGGTACCGGTGCCACTGTAGGGAAGGGTTCGTGGGAGATGGTTTCGCCGGCGGCGGCGGGTGCCAGAAAGGTGAGTCCAAGTCTATGGTACTTAATTTTTGTTTTTTTTACGAAAAAATTGTCCATTCTGAGAATTTTATTATTTTTTTATACTACTCCCTCTATCCCAATTTGTTTGTCTAATTATCAAAATTCGTGTTTTTTAAAAATATACTTATCTCTATTATAAAACAGAAGAGTGTGGAGATAAGTTGTTAGAATGGCTTAGATTCATTTTATCTAAAGGTTGTAGTGCATCCTCACTTCCCGGTTAAGTGCTCATGATTTTCACCTAAATCACATAACTGTCATCCCCTTCCAACAATGATGTGTAGTGCCATAGGCACGGGTTAGCACTAGTATCTTATATTTTATAATATTTTTTACGACTTTAAAAATTTTGTATAATAAAACTAATTAAGATCTATCAAATAAGATTCATATTGTATATATCTATCTACGGAGTAATAAAATACAATCTCCACACAGGACAAGTTGATCCAAAAGTTGAGATTAATTTGATCCAATGGCTGATGTGTGTTTTTCAACTCTCTTGAAAAAACACTCATACTGTCACAAATATATTAAAAAAATGTCATAAAATGGTGGGTAATGTCGTAGGTACGGGCAAACACTAATACTTAATAAAACACAAAGGTGTAGGAACCATATAAACACAAATTGAAAGGAGGGCTGAGATTCATTTGATCTAAGGGCTGATTTGTGCTCTTCAACTCTCTTAAGAAAACACCCATATTCTGACAATATATTACAATAATACTATCGATTTTTTTTATCCAAATCAAATTTTGTTGGAAGCATATAAAAAAAAAAAAACCCTGCTTCTATTGAAGTGTTGGTCTCTCTCTCTCTCTCTCTCTCTCTCTCTCTCTCGATCAATTGAAACCGCACTTTCGAATCTTCAGCGAAATCTTTCAAATCTGGGCTAACACTCTCTCTCTCAATCAACACCACTTTTTCGAATCTCTGGCGAAATCTTTCAAATCTGGACCAACAAAGTGATGCAGCGGAAGCTATTTGAAAATTGATGCAGTGGAAGCTAATTGAAACATGAACTACTAAATCGAGTCTGAAATCCATTGATTCGTTACGAATACCCAGAGATCGAAATCCTTTTCTAAATCTGTTTAGTTAAAGAATACCCAAGAATAAATGCATCAAACACTTTGTTGATTCCGTAAAATACCAAAGAATTTAGCATAAAAGAGAATATTTTTTGTAATTTCATTAATCATCAAAACTGAATAGCCCCAAAGCTTACAACTCAATTTATAGTAGAAAAAACCCTACACACTAAAAAAAAAAGAAAAAGGAGGGGGCAACTATATATAGTCTCTTATTTTCTTTCGCAGCCCGTTAAAAATTTTCAATTATACTCAACAGTTAGTTACCGAAATTGAAATACATTTCCAGCATCCAATTACCAAACTATAATATTTTTTTCAACAGCTATTTAGCGAAAATACATATTCGGCAGTTATTTACCGAAAGTTGAACATATTTTCGACATGTAGTTTCCAAAATATAATCTTGTTTTCAACAGCTATTTACTGAAATATTATGTATGATTTTCAACAACTATTTACCGAAATTTAGTAGGCTGCGGGAGAAAATAGGGGGCTGCGAATAGTCGCCTCTAAAAAGGAAACTACCAAAATTGGAATTGAATCTTCTTGATTAAATAATTCTTAAAAAGGAAACTAAATAATGTAGACACTTATTTCTATAATTGCATGATTCCTAACAAAATAACTAAAACAAAATGAAGGAATTTTATATTCTTTTTTTAAATAATAATATGATCTTTTCATTCTGCATCATTCTTTCAGGCTTTAGAAAACTCGTCCTCGAGTTTCGATTGCTTCAAATAATCTTGCTCGTCGAAACTTATCTGCATTGATCTTATACTTTAAGTAAGTTGATCTTCTCAAATCAAAATTTCAAATAATCTTCAAAAATGAAATTTCCTTCCAAACATGCACAAGGTGTAGAATCCAGTGAATCTTACTTACAAGATCTTCAATAGGATCCCAAAATGGATCCACATCTAAAAATTTTGAGCATCTTCAACACAATTTATTCTAAAGACAGATTTTATAAAACTGCCAAATACTTCTAACAACGGCATTAAATTTATATTTTCCATGAGGAACTTGGATCCTCTTTTTTCTTAGGAACTATCTTATACCTTTCATCAACGAATGGTTCTTCATCATAAATTGGCGGTTTAGTCTAATCCACAATTGGATCTGAATTAACCTTAAATGTGAAAGGCCAGCGAACTGTAGCCTCCTCCATGAAGGAGCACAAATTCAGTAGGTAGTAGTGAGGTTGATTATCAATGATCAAGGTGGCCCTCTTGACCAACGCTTCATGCGTATCCTTAATCTGTTGAAACCATACCTCTAGTTGTGCACCCTGTGCGGCCTCATCACCTTCATTCACATCTTTGGCAACAACATAACGACCATCACGAACTCCTTGCCGCGCCATGATCCAGAATCGAGTGCAAGCTCTGATGCTAACTGATGCAGCGGAAGCTAATTGAAACATGAGCTACTACATCGAGTCTGAAATCCATTGATTCGTAATGAATACCCGGAGATCGAAATACTTCTCTAAACCTGTTTAGTCAAAGAATACCCAGGAATAAAGGCATCAAACACTTTGTTGATTCCGTAGAATATCAAAGAATTTGACATAAAAGAGAATACTCTTTATAATTTATTATCATCAAAAACTGAATAGCCCTAAGGCTTACAACTCAATTTATAGTTGGAGAAACCTTACACACTAGGAAATAAAGAAAAAGAAAAGTACCAAAATTGGAATCGAATCTTCTTGATTAAATAATTCTTAAAGGAAACTAAATTGAAAAACTAAATAATGTAGACATTTATTTCTATAATTGCAAGATTCCAAACAAAATAACTAAAACAAAAAGAAGAAATTTTATATTCTTTTTTTTTAAATAATATAATCTTTTCATTCTGCATCACAAAGCTGCGTGGAATGTTTCTTACCCGGCAAAATCTTTCAAATTTGTCGAGTATCATGGACGGTGGGAGTTGAGCCAAGAAAGCTTCATAAAAGCAAATGTATTTGAAATTTTTTGCAGTTTATTGGGATTTTTTTTGGATTTTTAGTCTCTATTTTTTTTTTTTTTTGAAGTTTTAGTGTCAGCAAAGAGGGTCTAACAAATAAACCATTTCCATTTAGAAGAAAGCCTACGAGCTGCGTGGACGGTGGGTAAAGAAAACTCCCTAAAAGCAAAGATATTTGGAAATTTTTGGAGTTTACTGGGATTGGGATTTTTTTGGATTTTTTGTCTCTGTTTATTTTTATTTTTATTTTTTTGAAGTTTTGATATCTAAAACCAAAGACAATGCTCTATTGGGATCATCATAGGCAGTTTTTGGTGTTAGAAATGTTCTTTGTAGCTAGCTTAAAATTTTAGTTTGGGGAGTGTCGTAAGCATGGGTAATTCTCTTTCGTGTCACTAAAAAGAAGATCACATACTACACACTAATGAATCGATTTAGTATTTGAGCCACTAGCTAGCAAGTGCCGTAGGCACCGGGCAATTTCAATTGGGGTGCATAGTGCTGTAGACTCGGGTAAGCACTAGTATTAAAAGCATTACGAATTGAAAATTATAGACAATTCTTTGAGAGGTCAAACGCTCTCAAAAAATCAAAAAGGGAACAAACAAACCAGAACGAAATGAGTAGTATTCTATTCATATGTTTGTGTATATAGTTTAGGGTTTGTATGTAGTTTAGGGTTTGTATGAGACAGAGAGAATGAGAGGGAGAAAGACCTCAGTGGTGGCTGGAGGGTTGGGTCGATGACTGACGGATGGCGAGCGATTGGCGACGGATGAGTGATGACGACGATCGGTGAGCAATGGAACGGAAACTTCTTGGGTTGGATTGGAACTTCTTGAGTTGGTCGGCATTGACGACCTCTGCGCCTTTTTTGGTTTTGGAACGACTGATGTCACCGGACGAGTGACAACGGCAATTGTCTAGCAGAGAGAGGGAGAGAGGCGTCTAAGGTAGAGAGAGAGATGGGAGATAGGGTTGTGCATGGGATGGGGAATTGGGGGTGGGGGGAAATTTTGGAGTATTCAAGCCAAAACCACGCCATTTTAAATTTTGGAGTACTCAAGAATTTAATCTCTTATCGAGAGTAAATTATCTATACCGATGGTATAAATATTTGTTTCTTTCCAACCAATTATATTGTGCCACGTCATTAAAATAGTGGTCCCGATAAATAGAACATGGCTATGTGGCGCAATATAATTGATTTAAAGGAAACAAATGTTTACACCGCCGGTGTAAAGAATTTAATCTCTTATTTTAAATGATTTAAAATTTCACTTGGCCGCTTCTTTGTCCGACTGCCGCTTGTATGTTATGAACAATTACTGGGATTTTTGGTAAATGCAGGCAAAAAAATGCTGGGAAAAGCCTTTTTTCTTGGGGAAAAATTCAAAAAAACCCCTGAACTTTGAACCCAATGTCAAATAGGCACCTGAATTTAAATAAACTTCAATAGAACACCTGAACTTTCACTCTGTTATTCAATTTACCTCCTGCCGTCTCAATCCATGACTTTCCTAACGGCAACCACTGAGCTGGACACTAACAGACAGAACAAAACATTAGATGGAGAAATTGGAGGAAAACAACAGTGATTTGGCACCTTTTTAAGGTCCCGTTCGGCTAAATAAGCCTATTGGCTTATTTTTTGTCCTTATTCAATTTTTTTTCACATTTGTTGGTTTTTCATCAAATTTTTGGGGATTATTGCATCGTCATAACGAGAGGAATCTAAAAAGTAAAAAATTATTATCGAAATCCATTTTTTTTTAATAAAAACGAAAAAATTGGTTTATTGCTTGTTTCTGTCTTTATTCAAAAAAATTAGGTTTCGATCGTAATTTGTTACTTTTTAGATTCCTTTAGTCATGACGATGCAATAATCCCCAAAAAAATGATGAAAAACTTGATATGTTTGGATTTGTTTTTGAATTTTTTTTTGAAAAATAGTAGGAATAATAAGTGAAGAGAGAAATAGGGAGAGAAATATTGGAAGTATGGAGAATTTATGGGGATTTTTTTGAAAAATTCTTTTCGAATTGTAAAGAGAACAATAAAAAAATACAAAAAAAAAATTGAATAAGAATAAAAAATAAGCTAGTAGGCTTATTTAGCCGAACGGGGCCTTAAAAAGGTGCCAGATCACTGTTGTTTTCCTCCAATTTCTCCCTCTAACGTTTTCTTTTGTCTGTTAGTGTCTAGCTCAACAGTTGCCGTTAGGAAAGTCACGGATTGAGACGGAAGGGGGTAAATTGAATAACGGAGTGAAAGTTCAGGTGTTCAATTGAAATTTATTTAAGTTCAGGTGCCTATTTGACATTGAGTTCAAAGTTCAGGGGTTTTTTTGAATTTTTCCCTTTTTCTTGTAGTGGATGATGTTTAGCTAACTCATAAATGTCACACTGGAAATCTGAATCAGTCAAATGACAAAATAACTATGGAAACAATTTCCATAAATACCCAAAAGAAGCATGTCCTAAGCGTCTATGCCACAACCAAATTTCTGAATTCTTAGATATTTCAGATCCTTCAACCTAGAAAACTTGAGCCAACTTATTTGAACATGTTGGTGTCAAATCAAGATGATAGAGCTTCCCCCTTCTACTACCATAACCAATTGTCCTCTGGGTTTAAATGTCCTTAAAAACACAAAGGTTAGGCCAAAAAATCACGATACATTACAAAGCGCAGGTTCTTTGAGTAAAAGACAACAAATTATAATTGAGAGAAGGAACGACCAAAACAGAATCTAAATTCAATTTTTTGTGAGAGTAATTGAACCTTTTCCAATAACAGGAGAGTGAGTACCATCGGCTGTGGATACTATTGGTTGTTTAGATGGTTTCATAGAATAAACATGTTTAACGTCAAAGGTCATGTGGTCAGTAGCTCCAAAATCAATTATCCAAGTACTATTACTAGTAGGTGCATAAGTATGAAGAGGCTTACCAAGGATACCTATCTTAGCAATCAAAGATGAGGCCTCTCGAGGAGTATTGTTGGGAGGTTCGGCTACAACAACACAAACATGGTGATTGGGCTTTGAATTCCATTTGCTTGGTGCCTTGGCAGGATCCCACCATTCTGGATACCCAATCAATTCATAGCACCGTGCCTTAGTATGTCCGGTTCCATTTCAATGAGTACAAAAACGGTCTAGTCATGCAACCCCCACTTCATAGCTATGGTTTTGTGCTCCACCAGATGACCGATTTTGTTCAGAACTATGATTTTGAGGGTTAAATGCTCCTTGGTTCAGATTGTTTCGTCGTTGTTTCAGCCTGTACCAATGAGCCACCATGGCTGAGGACTTCGGGTGATCAGATTCTTTATTCAAACTCGCTCTACGAATAGCATCCCGGCGTACATATGCATAGGTTTCTTCAAGATCCAGTACTGGATCCTTCCTGAGAATTTCACCGCAGAGTTCAAATTCTGCGTCAAGGCCATTCAAGAATATATGCACACGCAATCGCTCAACTGATTTTTGGTACGCGACAACATCATCGGGATCTTTCATTACAATCTTATCACGATGGTCCAATTCTTGGAAAATTTCTATAAGCTCACTATAATAGGTTGAAAGAGGGCGACTCATCTGCTTGGTAGAAAAAGCTCGTTGATTCAATGAGAAAATTTGTGATTCATCCGATCCATCATAGAAGACTTTGGCAAGAGCATTCCAGATTTCACATGTTGTGCAGAATCGGATATAGCGCTTCATAATTTCTGGTGACATAGATGTAAGCAATCATTTGTGGACCCTTTGACTATCTGCATACCACTTCCCGTAGGAAGGATCAGTTTTATTCGGTTGAGGTGTTTGACCCACACTATACTTAATCTTTTCATGTTCTGCAATCTGTGTCTCCAAGATTTGAGACCATACATCAGTTGGATTCGGTAAGAATGATGGATTGTTTGAAACCAGAGGTTTCGGATTAAATATGAATGACTGGGGATGATTCTGATTTAGAGGTTTTTGTAGATGATTCAGTGGTCATGGTTGTAATGAACGAATGAGGATATGGTTTGGTGGTGGGAGATAGAAAAGATGATACAGATTAATATAGGTGTGGCTCTGATACCATATCAAACAGAAGGAAATTACAGAGAATGTGTTTTAGGATTCTAACGTAGTGGTTGTTTTTTCCCATTCGATCAATGAGCATAAATAGCCAATGTACAAAAGAGCTAATATAGGAAAGCATATTTACAAGATTCTATACTATCACTATTTGATACATTTGAGAGAAATAAGAGAAGAAATTGAGAGAGAAATCAGGTGTCTTGATAGTAACAAATCTTTGTGATTTTGTAACAAAATACATATAGAAACAAGAACCACGAAAATCGGATTATCCAATGAGAAGATATTGGCCTCCGTTGCCCGATTTGCCCTATTGAGGCTACATTTGGGTGGAAAGGGCACTCATTCATTCTGTTTATTATTTTTGCGAGTTTTCAACACTATTAGCTCCAAATTGCATTGAAACTACATATAGAAATAAGATCTACAAAAAATGTATTCACGAGTGAGAAGATATTGCTCTTTGTTCACCAGTTTGCTTTATTCATGCTAAAGAAATTTTAAAAATAGTTCAGTCCGATATTGACCGGCACTAGTTGGTACTTAAGTGGTCTGGTAATGTTTGGTATTGATCGGTATCAGCCGGCATTGCCGATACCAACTGAAATTTGAGCCAGGATTAAATTGGAGGTGTAACTTTCCGGATTTGATCAATACTAGTACGTATTGGCTGCTGCGATACAGAATTCAAACTCTTGATCTATTCCAATATTGGCTTCTTCTTCTTTTTCGGATCAACGTCAAGCAATTCATTCATCATCCGAAAGGAAAGATTTCTTCACAATATATAGAAATGAACCAAAACTACCAAATGAAAGACATAAGTTACTACTAGAAGCATAACAAACAAGTTATGCCTTGTTATGGTTTTTTTATGCCTATAATGGGTTTTTGTTATACTCATAATGGTTTTGTTATGCCAAAAATTACGGTATTTCCAAAATGACCGGGAACACTGAAGTCATTCCCTTATATTAAAGTTCTTCCTACACTGTTATACTATCTTTCACTATTTTGAAAAATTGTAAGTAAAGAAAAGAGGGCCATCATCAATTTTCAATGAAGTTTTGGCAATATTTCTTGTTGTTGACCACAAGGAAAGTCAAATTTCATGAAAGTAAAAATTCCGAATAATCCACTCTTCTGTGTTTAGAGGATTACAGTATAAATTAGGTTAGAAGGATAATCCTTTAAACTGCAATTGAGGCCGGGTTTAGGACTCCGTTGTTTATGAGGCTTCTCCTTGAACTCCCGCTCAGAAGATGAAAGCTTTGACATTGACTTTTGAATTGCAAAAAGCCAAAATTGTTAACTATATCCTACCGGGGTTGTTCACTGGGAATGTCCTTTGACGATCAAGTCAGTAACCAAACTCTCCCCAGTTTTATGGAATACGCTTAGATAGTTCTTGCTCACCGTCTCTCCATTTCGACCTTTGGCTGGATGTATTACGATTGTTGAATATTCATGTGACGATTCTGACTTTTCAAACTTTGTCTTTGTTGACTGTGTGTATTGCGAGTGTTATTTATTTCTATCCCCCACAATCCATCTTTTTATTAAGGTATCACATTTTGCCTGATGGAAAATGAATCAACAACTGAACATTCCTACGGAAAACTCGTTGACAGTACTTATGGTTTCATGATTGTTGTTACAGTGGGTGGACGGAACGTTGGACAGAAGCTTGCTATAGGTAAGACGCCCCGTCGGTTATATTTTTCCCCGGTTTCTCTTAGGCCAAACAATGTCAAATACAACAGTCTCACAGTGTTTTTCATGTAGGATTATGTTCTACAGGTGGGACTATGGTAATTCTGTTGTTCTGCATTATCATCAAGAAACTAAAACGAAGTGAATATGCATTCTTTTGGAAACCTAAGACGGAGAACTACCGAAACATTGAAGCATTTTTAAAGAATTGCAGGTCTCTTTCTCCGAAAAGATACACTTATTCAGACATTAAGAAAATTACCAACTCTTTCGAAACTGAACTTGGTACGGGAAGCTTTGGTTCTGTCTTCAAAGGAAAGTTAGAAAACGGTTGTCTCGTGGCAGTGAAGGTTCTAAAAGGGTTGAAAGGCAATGGAGATGACTTCATTAATGAGGTTGCAGCCATTAGTAGAACTTCTCATGTTCATATTGTGACTCTTCTTGGATTCTGTTTTGAGGGTAGCCAAAGAGCTCTCATATATGAGTTCATGTGTAATGGATCTCTTGACAAATTCATTCATGATGGTGATTCCTTGACATATCGCCAGTTGGGTTGGGAAACATTGTACCGAATTGCGGTTGGTATTGCCCGAGGGTTGGAGTATTTACACCGTGGTTGCAACACACGAATTGTGCATTTTGACATAAAACCTCATAATATTCTTCTGAATGAGGACTTTTGCCCAAAGATATCTGATTTTGGCCTTGCTAAATTGTGCCCACAAAAAGAGAGTATCATATCATTGGTGGGTGCTAGAGGAACAGCAGGGTATATTGCCCCGGAAGTATTTAATAGAAATTTTGGTGGGGTTTCACACAAGTCTGATGTGTATAGCTATGGAATGATGGTTCTAGAAATGGTTGGAGGAAGAAAGAACATTAGTGTCGAGGTTAATCGCACGAGTGAAATATACTTTCCACATTGGATATACAAGCGTCTTGAGCTTGATGAAGAACTCGGATTGCATGGGATCGTAGATGATGAGGCGAATGCAAGTTCAAGGAAAATGATAATAGTTGGATTGTGGTGCATACAAATTGATCCTTCACACCGACCATCGATGAGTCGGGTGTTGGAGATGTTAGAAGGGAGCCTGAAGTCTTTGCAAATTCCACCCAAGCCTTTCTTGTCTTCTCCCCCAAGAGCATCGGTGGATTCTTCCTCTGAGTCTATGACATTGAGACAGTTCCTGGGAAGAAGCAAAATTTCCACTTCCCATGCATGATCACAAAATGCACCAGTGAAAATAAGGTAAGTTAATCTGCTTCATAAAATACACTTGAAATTGTATAGCTTAATTCCAAAGGATTTTCCTCATGTTGTCAAATCAACGGTACTTTGATTAGGTCCAAAAACTGTGAAGCTCTTTTTAGCCCAAAAATATTGTCAGTTAATGTTTGCTTACATTTTTTGTGATGATACTATATGGCATATGCCATTGGCAATTTATATCTGCAATTGCACATGATTCAGAGTATACCTGATAATTTACTTCTAAAATTTGGTTTTCATGCATCATAGATGTTTTTTTATATATATCATCTGATACCCCTTCAGTTAATGAAATTAGGTATTGAACACTCTGTGTGTGTATGGTTGCAGTAACAAATTTTGACATGAATTAATGCTTCTTCTTTTTTCCTATTACACGAGTCTTCCTTGGATTAGCTATGATGCCCCTATCCGGTGTTGGGGGCATCCATGCCCCTAGAGAAACTTTTTAGTAAACCAGGGATACCAACGTTCTTGGTATCCCTTTCAGTCCATTTTTAATTTTTCGACCATTTTCCGATCACACTTGGATGATCGATTCCGTTCATTTTGTAGAGTTTGACGAGAACCATAATTGTTTCAAAACTTGTGTTCATCGGACTTTAATAGATACATAATCTACACACTTGAAAATTGAAAAAAAAATAAAACTGGGTTCCGATTCAGTGTGGTTTTGGATCTAATTTTGGTTTTCTTCAAAATGAACGAAATCGATTATCCAAGTGTGATAAAAAAAATGGCCGAAAAATAAAAAATGGTCCGAAGCCTTTGGTATATGCCCGGTATACAAAAAAGTTTCTCCATGCCCCTATTTGCCCTCAACTGTTGGATCCTTCATTTTTTAATCTCAACCATTGGTTGAATACTTCTCATATTAAGTGTGGTCATATATTGTGGTAAGTGTGACCATATATTATGGTAAGTGTACTTTGTGGTAAATGTGATCATAGTAAATTATATGTAAATCCCATTCGTGTAGTAAGTAGAATTGCAATTTTTTTCAGAAAAATCATTAAACCATCTCGTTTTTGTGGGTGCATATGCTGTTGATTCAATGGCTAAGATTTACTCATTTTTCAATTTAGAAATCCATATTTACAGGGGCATCAATCCATGCCCCCATAGCACTCGGGGGCATGGAAGAACATGTTGGGTTTTTGCCCCATGGGCCCAATATTTTGGCCCAAGTGTTTTGTTTTTGGAAGCACAACATTACTAGGCTTTTTATTGGGAACAAAAGGTTTTTTGTTTGCTTGAGAGAGAGTTCCAGAACCTGTGAGAAGAAATAAAATAAAACAAGGGTTAGTGCACTGTGTGTGTGCGCGTGTGCTTTTGTCGGAGAGAGCAGAGAGAGAGCGGAAGAACGGAAGAGAGAAAAGGGTTTTGGTGCTGTGTGTGATTCATTGGTCACCTGGAAAAGAGAAATAGAAGTGCTCCTATGTGTGCCTGGGTTTTTCGGTGGTCAAGGAACAAAAAGGGCAGCTAGCTATTTTCCCTCTCTCCTGAAGCCATTTGTGGCTGTTTGTGGATGAATTTTTGTCGGCTGATGTGATCCGGTTGGTGCCCTCTATTTCAGCTGTGTTGGAGAGTTTTTGGGTAAGATCTTTTTACTTTGATTGTAGTTCGTTGGAAAGGGTGTTTGTGGTGAGTTCATTGGATCTCTTTGTAAACCCTTTGTAAACCTTCGTGATAGTGGAAATTGATTTCTCTCTCCCGTGGGCGTATCCGAGTTTAGGGAACCATGTATATTGGTTGTTTTTGTGCATTGTTATTGTGCGTAGTAATTTTTTGATTACGCTTCTGTTTGTGGGTGGGATGGATTAGGGGAAATAATCCCAACAGAACAACTCGTCTTCCTTCAATAGTGAATGTTGTTGACCACGTACAGGTGAAAATGCAAATAGGTCATCGGGACACACTTCCTAAGAACAGTATGTAGTCTAATTAATCATTTTCAAGATGAAGATTCTTGAAAATCTCGTTAGAGATTACAAGAAGGAGCCATATTAGCTCAAGAACAATTCCAGGCTCAACCAAGAGATATGCATGCAATGTTCCAGAGTCAATTGAATTTACTCACAAGAGGATCGAGAACCTAAGAAAAGTGATAAAAGTTGCTAAAATGTGGAATAGAATATGCATCTAATGCAGGTGCGTGTAGTTCATACATGCAATAATTTCAAATGTGTGGTCATCCAGATAGCATAAAGAAAGCACTTGAGCCAGTATGGATATGCTTTTAGAACCTTTTGTGGGGCTTGGATGGTCCAGGAAGAGGGAAAAATATATTTGTCTGGAAAAACTTAAAAGGAATTTATCATGATTAATTTTCACAAATTGATCATGTTGAATTTGCACAAATTGACCATGAAAATTGAAGCCAAAAGAATGGTTACAATTTCCATAAGGGTTTTGCTAGAAAATGCCCAGTGGGCATCAACAAGAAGACAAAAGTAATATACTTTTTCCCATCTCTTCAAAGTATATTACTTCGTCCACCCCCCGTGTCAGAGCCCCTGACACGGCTCCACTCCTATTACGAAAATACGCCCGCTTGGGCACAAAAATATTCCCTATTTTTTGTTATTTTTCTTTATTTAATTAATACTAATGTTTATACTCTATCTTTTTTATTTATTTAAAATTATTTAGTGTTTCAATTTTCAATCCAGTTAAATTGGTGGAAAGATTTTATTTTTTTTATCATTTTAACTTTAATGGTCATAATGAATTTTTGGACTCGTAAAATCAAATATCTCTTATGGCTAATCAACGAGAGCCCTAAAGTCAAAATTTAATTATGGCCATTTAGGATAAAATGATCTAAAAACTAAAATCTTTCCACTGGTTCAAATGGATTGAAATTTGGAACACTTAATTTTTTAACTATATTTTTAAATATATAAACTATCTAAAAAGTTTAAAAAAATTAAGTGTTCCAAATTTTAATCAGTTTGAACCGGTGGAAAGATTTTAATTTTCTGATCATTTTATCCTAAATGGTCATAATTAAATTTTAACTCTATGGCTCTCATTGATTAGCCCTAAAATATACTCCCTCCGTCCCTTATTTATAGTCCGGTATTCCATTTTGGGCTGCCCCTTAATAAGTGTCCATTTTGTAAAGTTAATGGGTAAAAGTTGGTGAATTATCTATTTTGTCCATAAAAGTAGATTCCATTTTGAAAAGTAAGTGAGTAAAAGTGTAATAATGATGGGTAAGTAGGGAAAGTGGAGGAAAAAGTTGATGTGAAAGGTATAATGATGATGTCTTTTTAATAAGTTGGAGCTACGAAGCAGGACACTTAAAAAGGGACGGAGGAAGTATTTGATTCTAAAACTTTCTTAAGGCTATTCAATGAGAGTTCTAGAGTCAAAATTTAATTATAAACATTTAGAATAAAATGATAAAAAAAAAAATCTTTCCACAATGACCCCAAACAAAGATCTGAGAAAGTTAGCGGCAGTACTATTAAGAAACACCGCAAACGAGAAGATCGGAAAACGATAATGGTGATGGCCGTAGCGGTGGTCACAGTAGTGAGCTTTTCGGTAATGGTTGCAACGATGATGGCCCTGGCGGCAATGCGATTGGCTGTGATTGCTTAGCTCCGGTAATTATGGTGGAGTATATAAAGAGTGGACCCCGTTCCAGAACACCTTTTTAAAAAATACATATTTATTTTACATTTTCAAACTCAAAAATAATGTAAATGAAAAATTATTTTTTGATATTTTTTGCATTGTATATCACGATGAGATCTTTTAAACAAGATACATATTGCATATTTCTAAATTTTAGTAAACTCATTATTTTTGGGTTTGAAATTATATTTTTTAAAAATAAAGACTTATTTCCCGTTGTGAAATAGAACCTGAAAAGAGGAGACAGGACCTGAAGAGAGGAGGAGAGAGATTGCCCCTCGTAATTTTGCTATTCTGTTGAGTAGTGGAGTAGTGGAGATTCAGTAAAATCTGGAGAAACTTTTAGGGGCTACTTTCGTAATTTACTCTTTGCATATATCATTTCGACAGTTGAGTGTGTACAAACATGCAGGTGCTGAGCATTTGCAAATTCACGCGCGCGAGACCCCCACTCCGGACAACCCACAAGGTTGTCTCTAGCATTTGCCTTGATATTAATCAACTGTAACAGCGTATAGCTTATAGATGACATTTGTACTTTTCAACTGCAAAATTTCATAAAGTGATCAATTTATATAAATATCATTTTAATTTCTTGTGCCGTGCAGGAAAAGAAGGCTCAACGAAAGTAACAATTTTTTTCAACATACATGGCCAAAGATTTGAACGCGGACACTAGTATGATTTTCATAACGAAGACCTTTGATGTATATCTAACTAAAATAACTTGGGGCCCCTTTTTTAGATCAAAATCTGGAGGGACAAGCGGTTGCTTCCTTGGCCCTGCCCCAGAGCCAAACCTTGCTGCCTGCACATACTTCGCCATCCTATAATTTGTTTATATTATTCTCATTACGTTATGTAAACTCTTAACTTTTATTGGAATCCCCTTAGTGGATTGTGAGATTGGTCTCCTACGATTAGTCGAGGGCACAGAAGTCCAGACACCTAAGTTATCGAAAAAAGATGTGAACTACGCTTTTAATGAAGTTCTTGAATTTTTCTCATTGAAAAAATTCTCAACTTCCCAATACAAAAGTTATCCTAACATGAAGTCTTAAGTCCTTAGCATGCATTCTCCCTAAATTTGTTTTGGTATTTTTGTCTTTAGGGTGTTTGTGTACTTATTTGGTTTTTATGTTAAAAAGACAAATCATTCTCCCTAATTTATTTTTGTCCACGTGGTCGTTATGTTAAAGAATACAAGACTTTTTCCGGGAAAAATATAAGAAAAATGATCCTCTCTAGTCCTTTTAAAGGAGCTGAACGGTCATATTCAGGCCATTTTCGGGCCCTTACCGAATCCGTTCTGATGATCGGGAGTGTTCATAATTTACCTCGTCGATAACGTTACGCACATCAAAATTCATGTTAATCGGATATCGTTTAATCTAGCTTCAAATTACACTTATCTCCAAGAAAAATATCGCAACACTAGATAAAAACCATTTTCCGCCGAGATAAATGTAATTCCAAACTAGATTACACGATATCCGATTAACATGAACTTTGGCATGCCTAATATTCTCGATGAGGGCTAAATTATCAACGATCCCAATCATTAAAAGGGACCCGTGAAAGGCCCGGAATCGACCCAGATCGCAGAGGACGCTGCTCCAAAAAATATTAATCCGTAACGCCAATAGGTTTATCAGAGGACGGGGTCAACAAGTAGCCGCGTGGTTTCTTTCTCTCTTAGCCCTTAGGAAAGCATCCAGATTAATTCAAAGGACATAACCTCAGTACTCTTCACTTTGTATTATTTCTCGTACTAAAAAAACTTGACTTCACACAACAGTTCAACTTTGTTTGGTACCCATCTACTCCAATTAATGACTCGTTCTTTCATAAATTGCCCCACATTTTGTTCAAAGAATGTCTAGGCTTTCAACATCAAATTTGATCCGAGCCGATTGTGTCGAGATGAATGACCGAATCGATCGCTCTGCACATGCTCGGCAGAGCAGCATTCCCGGGTCCTTTGCTAAGAGGCCTTTGTTGTAATACCCTTGTTTCCCAAGATTTTTCTAATTGAATTATTATCCTCTCCATATTTTTAGAATTGTCACTTTTTTTTTTATTCTTTACTTTGGTAATTATATAGGAAATACTTTCTATGTGTGTAACTGGAAACAAAATCATAAATTTATACTGCGTATTAGAAACTAAGAACGTAGGTGTATAAAATTAAGTCAAGATATGAGATTTATGCAGATGTATGTTACATACAAACGTTCTAATTAGGATATGAGAGAGAAATCAATTTGTTTTTTTATGACGTTTGGAGAGAGAGAAAGAGAGAGATCAAAGGGAGGGAGAGAATTTTTTATTTATGATTTACTTCGAAATATTTAGAAAGACATAAATGTTTAAGAGTGAGAAGACTTATTTTACGTTTACTTATTCAAATTTAACTATTTTTTGTTGAAAAATAAGTTTGGTTGAGAATGAAAAACGTGAATATATCCTAGTAGCATTTGAAGGCAAGTGGGCATCCAAGTTGATAGCAAAAGCATGTGTGAAATTAAAGGCCGGGAAGAAAAAGACTCCAAACATGGACTTGGAATAGTTATACTATATGCCTGTAAATGGATGCTCTGGTAGTGTTTAAATGTGTGGAAAGTGAAAGAGGGAAAAGAGAGGGAGAGACATGAGAAAGAGGGAGCCCCTACGGAGGAACTCCCCCACCACCAGTGGATGTGACAAATAGAGATGTGAGTCCTCCGTGTAATTTGGTTGAACAGCATTCGAATGATTAATTGACACGTCATGAAATCAGAGAACAGTGGGACTCCAATTTAATGGGCCTCTTCCCGTCTGACCAGGGTTGGAACCAACTTTGATTTACACTTTTCTCTCTATCTACATATACGTTTGTATATATATATATATATATATACACACACACACTCCTTTAATGATTTTGTAGGGTCTATTCCGGGTCTCAAAAATATTATTCAAATCATGACAAGGCATTCTTGAAATATTTTTTTATAGATTCTTGTAAAAAAAATATCTTAATCTGATATTTTTTTTTGATAATTCTTAATCTGATATTCATAAGGACTTTTTCAATATTTATAAGGACCTTTTGAAAATCATTCGTATTATGACAAATGCAATATTCCTCACCAAATAAAACCAAACCTCCCACCTCCCCATCTCTAGAGATGCATTCCGTTAAGGAAATGAATCACATATTACTTGGGAGTGGAATGGGTAATCACTTAATAACATCTGAAACTTCTTCACTCATTGACAATTGATTTTGAGATGGAAATAAAGTTTTTAAATGGTATCAGAGCGGAACCCGTTCCACTCCACATTTTATAAAAATTCACAATTAATGACATACCAACGAAAAAGCTGCACGATGATAGGATCCAAAAAATGGCCACACGTGATAGACCTCAAACGCGGCTGCATGTGAGAGGGGATGTTAAGGAAATGGATCCCACATTGCTTGGGAGTGGAATGAGTGATCACTTAATAATATCTAGGACATCTATAGTCATTGTCAATTAGTTTTGAGATGGATATAAAGTTTTTAAACATTCCCCATCCTCCGTCACTGCTATCACCACCGCCGCCACCACAATATTACTAATCCTGGCCTCGGTCGCGTTTTCAACATGTTACAGCCAACCGGACGGGCAATACTACACCTACCTTCAGGACTTCAGTTGCGGCCAAACCATCCAAAACATTAGATACCCTTTTTGGGGAGGCGGTCGCCCCCAATTCCGCGGCACCCATCGTTCGAATTGAAGTGCCAAAACAACAAGTACCCAACCATCGAAATCGACAACCGGGCCTTTCGCATGCATGACATTGATCGATCCAGCAAAACAATAACTCTCGCTAGCTCAGACCACTGGGAAAGTTATTGCACTCAGGAGTTGCATAATATCACGTTGGATGACAAATTGTTCACTTGCGGGCAAATCAACCGGGACCTCTTTTTATTCTACGATTGCACGTCAGAAGCGAGGACAATTAATATTCCGTACAATTTTACGCGTGAAATAGGTGGTATAGAGAGGCTTGGGATTGAGAATTCTCAGTACACCACGATATCGTCTATGTTAGGGTTTTATTCACAAATATTGTTTATCACAAGAAGAATTAGAGCACATAATATATGGAAATACAACAAATTAGAAATAAGACAATATGAAAATATTAAGAGTAAGGAAGATGTTGCCTGTGAGATTGAGAGTCGTGTAGTCACTGTCTTAAGGCTAATATTCCTCCTCTCGTGAAGGTTCCACTGGAGTGTACTAGCCCCAAGATTAAACCCAAGTGCTCACAAGCATTCCTCATCCGATGTTCACGACCACTAGGAGGTTTGAACGAGTCACGAACCGAGTTGCCCAATCAACATAGAAAATATAGAAAATAGAACGTGAACTCTCACACAAACATGTTTGTATCTCTCTTTGTGTACATCTCTATGAACATGTGTATATAGCTTTTTCTATTTTTCTCTCTCTTCCCTTGTATGAGATACACATATATATAGGAGTAATAGTCATTAATATAGAGATAATAATAGAGCATAAATACTCTTTATTTTGTAACCGATTTTTCAATACTACATTAATATTGAAACGGTAAAACATTAGAGGTGAAGAGTTAATACTAATATTTACTTTTATTAAAATATTCCAACAATCCCCCACTTTTAGTAAAAATAAATATTTTATAGTTTGACTTTTAAAATCACACGACTTTGAAAATATGTACTATAAACAAAATTGGGCAACTATATACTGTGCAATAGGTGAAGGTGTCTTCCGGACTTGAACCTCACTTAGTGTTAATAGTTTACCTCTGAAGGATCATAGTGAACTATGTCTTGAACTAGACCCTTTGAGTCAGAGGTCAACATATCACACACACAGTACCGGTATTGGACTTTAGTTCGCGGGTTAGTGCTATTAATGGCCATGCACTCGATCTTGATTCTCATGGGAATTTCTATAGGCTAGCCCAAGCCTCATAGTCGTGGCCTCACGACAACTCCCAGTTAGGTGAATCCTCCGAGGGTACAGTGACGGAATGTACCTTGCGAGAAAATCCTCGCCTTGGATTCATTAAGGGTTAAAACCCATCCTCAACCTGTCACTTCTTCAGCACTGTGCCTTAGGAATGAGCAGGAGAACTGCACTATATGCTGTCTCCTAATTTTTCTTTAGTGCTGGTATCAAGTCACGCAATATGGATTGTTTTTACCCATTGAATCTCCTTCATGGGATCTCCAGTCACAGAGATTGGGTTACCTCCCTTCACTACAACAAATCTGCCTTTTGGCGACAAGGATTGCCGACAAAACAACAAATGCGTTGCCGTTGGGTATATATTGGCGACACACTTTGATGTTGCCAATAGTTTTCACATTCGGCGACAAGGATTGGCGACACAACAAAAAGTGCGTCGCCGTTGGGTATGTAATGGCGACAAACTTTGATGTCGGCAAAAGTTTTTACATTCGGCGACGCAAGTCACGTCGCCGAAGGGCAAATTTGGCGACACATTTTGATGTCGGCAAAAGTCTTCACATTCGGCGATGCAACTTTCGTCACCGAAAGGCAAATTTGTTGTCAAAAGTCTTTACAATATCTAATTTTATAATATGTCATACATTTTTTAATAATCTTCGATACGATTATTTAGCGGATCTCAATAAGACAAAACTATTTTAACAATCGAGACCGTTGATTTTGTTGTGCTTATTGATTAAATCATTATCGTAAAAAATTGACTCAATCGGGTTTAGAAAGCTCCTTGCATTGGTACGTAATTTGTAATTTGGATGATAGTTATCATCTGATCAAATGTGCAGCGATACCCGATTAACTTCATTTTTGGTAAGATTGATGAACTCCATAATATGTAAAACATAGACAGTTTAGATCGCAAAATAAAGACTCTGGTATGGGTCAGGTCTTGCAATCTAATACTTTAATGCCTCAGATTGCATGAAATGTTGTCTAATCATGTAGTTGTTGATATCTGACGATCTTGAATTTTGGTGACAACGAAGAAATCAATGAGATGTGAAATGCTAACGGTTCAGATCGACTATTATAAAAGTTGAGTTGGTAACGACCTTTAAATTCTATACATTCAATATAATTGTTAACATACTAAGTCTTGTACTGTACTTGAACGTACGGTAGTCATTCGACCGCGAAATAATTACGACGATCTAGACCGTTGATTTTGTTTTTCTTGTTGTTTATATCATTTTCGTAAAAATTTGTTTCAATCGGATTTTAAAAGCTTCTTTATCGAGACACAAGTTGATTAACATAATGAGTTTTTCTGTCTGATCAAAGTGTGTAGCAATACCCGATTAATTTCGTTGTTTGTACGAATGATACACTCTATAATATGTAAAAGATGGACGGTTTGATCGAAAAAAAAAGACTCATGTGGGGGTCGAGTATTGCAATCTAGTAGTCTAATGCTTCGGGATGCACCAAATGTTGTCCGATCAGGCAGTCCCTGATATTCAATGATTCTCAATTTTGGTGATAATGATGGAATCAATAAGACACAAAATTCTAATAGTTCAAATCAACTATTATTAAAATATAATTGGCTGATTAAGTTTAGAATTTGTCCGTACTGACAGATACAAGGGTGCTTAGGTCTCATTCGACTAAATAAGCCAGCTAGCTTTTTTTTTTCCTTAAGCAGATTTTTTTCGTATTTGTTAGTTTTTTATCAATTTTTTGGGGATTATTGCATCGTCATGAAAAGAGAAATTTAAAAAGTAAAAAATTATGATCCACACCTAATTTTTTTGAATAAAGACAAAAATAAGCGAATATACCAATTTTTTCATTTTTATTAAAAAAAATTGGATTTCGATCATAATTTTTTACTTTTTAGATTTCTCTCATCATAACGATGCAATAATCTCTAAAAAAATTGACAAAAAATTAACAAATACGAAAATAAATTTGAATAAAGACAAAAAAAATAAACCAGTTAGTTTATTTAGCCGAACGGATTGTTTTGGCGCCAAGTCTCTGAAATATTGAAATCCCAAATCTGTTTGGCGCCGTGTTTGGCGCAACATTTTTCCTTTTTGGCTCCAAAAACGACGTAGTATCAATGGATGATAATTATTTTTTTATTTTATTTCTCGGATAAAAAATAAAGATAAAGGCCTAAAGGGGAATGCTTCTTATCCTTTCTGTTTCATAATTCACTCCGACGTTCAGAGGATGGAACCACTCGGTCTCTAGCTCTCGTTACCAGGTCTCTCTCTCTCTCTCTCGATTTTCTCTACGAAGATCATCTATTTATCGATTCTCCTTCTTGATTCTCTCTACGAAGATCATCTGTTTATCAATTTTCAATTTACTTTTTCGACGAAGAATTGGGGCAAAATGTTGGGGCTTTGCACGGCGGCGTGTGGTCGTCGGTGCGCCGCTTGACTAGGAGCTGACACGACGGGTTGGATTCGTTGGCTTTTTGCCGCCACGCATGGGTCTAGTGCGTTGAATTAGATTCGGACATTTGATAGGAACTTCAGTACTCTCTCTCTCTGTCTCCTGATTCTCTGTGCGCATAGAAGACCCCTTTGTGTATAGGTTCGTGCTGATAGGTTGTGTTTTCTCCTTGTTTTGGCTAACGCCCGTCATGATCGTTGTTTGAGCTTTATAAATCTTCACAGTTTACCAAAAAGAGAAGACCCCTTTGTATTGACTAATATTATTCCTTATCTTTTTCAAACCCTAAGTTTCTCTAATTTAGATTATTTTTTTAATGTTGTATTTTTTCTTTTTCTTTTTTTGAATCAGCCTAATTTTGAAACCCTAAGTTTCTGTTTTTGTCTGATTTAAGGTTCATGGTATGTTGTTTCTGTCTAGCACATGCAAACTATTTTGAAAACTCGGCCATAATGGTGTGATTTTGGTATTGATTTTGCTTTTTTGGGCCTATGAAATTACATTAAGTCTTTTGGACAGATCGTGTTCTTTGCATTGTTCTGATTATGAGTATTGGAAGTCTCCTAAGAATCCTTGTAGTGTAGTGTGTTTATTTTACTATATAAATGCAATGAAATGTTGTTACTGCGTGTGTATGGGCCGGGGGCTGTATGTATTTATGGGGTTCCATGTTGGTCATTTTACTAATATTAGGAAACAAGTAAAGATGGGGCATGGTGTGGCATATGTGGGTTGGGTTGACTGCTGCAGTTTTTTGAAATGCTAATATTAGGATGTATGGTAGTGTGGTATTGGTACTGATATCCAGTATATGAATGGGTCAAAAGGGGGTTTTTAACTCTAAGCTTGGGAATACTAATATATGCAGATCACACAGATTTTGTACTCATTTTGCTATTTTAGTAGTAGCTCTCCTTGCATACCTTTGTTATATCTAGTGAAATCCAATTAGTAAGAGCATAGCCTGTTTTTCTGACTTGGTTTTTGATTGGTTTTGAACCACATTTTGGTATTCGTTTGTTACTTAGCTTTGAACTTATCAGACCTTAGCTTCATTTTCTGAATTGCACTATAGCGAAACTGAATCATGTTGGCATTTTCCTAGCCAAACTTTGATTTTTAGTGAAAAGAAAAAACAGAAAATGGAGAGGAATTGGACTGCCTATTCAATGGGCAGAAACAGCAAGAACAGGGGAGGAGTATATGTCCTCTCTGGAAAGCAGGGGAATAAATGTGAAAGGTGGGGGCTGTTCACTCTTGATCTCACAAAATGGGGAAGCTCATTCTACCCACTCTCTCACTTTTCCTTTCTTAAATACTAGGGCAAAGCCCTTTACATAATGGACACCACACTTCAACCAATTACAAAACTAACAAAAGCATAAAGCATTGCAATAAAGACATAAGGCATTAATTTTAACAAATCAGAGCTTAGAAAAATAGCAACAATAATCTCTTGAACCACGGCATGAAATTTGCAGTTGAATGCCTTGTTAAATGTCAGTTCTTTGAATTTGCAGTTAGAATTTCGTATTTGTAATGCAGTAATCCTATTAATTTGCTATTGGACTGATTGATTTCAAGTTTTGGATTCTCTCTTTTTGAAATGTGGTATGCATTATCTGCATTTACTGAATCTGTTTTTTTTTTTGGTTGGCCTCTGTAATGCCTTGCAGATTGGCCGAAGACATGTTTGTGATGGTTGCCCAACCTTCAGAGCTCCCCACCTCACCTACCAATGAGACCAACCAGCTTGCCTAATGTTGAGGACAGCACTGGTGAGAAATTATATAGCATGTCGATTTTTATTTGTGAAACTGATTTTATAAGTGCTGAAACTTATAATAAGTAGATAGAGCATCTATAAGTGCTGAAAAATAGTGTTAAAACTCACTTTACAGAGGTTGAAATCACACTTTATACTGTGGAAATCTGTGTTATAAGCTGAAACTGTGTCCTTCTATTTTAATCCCTTTCTCATATGCATGCAATTTGGAAATGCTAGAGTTTATTTCAGCGATGAGACTTCACATATGGATGCTAAAACTCTACTATATCATCTTGAGTTGCCTTAAATTTGATTTACAAGTTGTAATTATGTCCATGTATGCTGGAACCCTTTTTTTCAACTAACCTAAAATTGAATTATGGTCTTTAATAGGGTCCTTTTTTAGTATATAATAGATATTACCATGGATGCATAAATTAGTAAAAAGATGTGGAAGCAACAGAACATGTAAGGGTTCTTGGCTGCTAATACTTCTACTTATGAGGTATTTATCTTGTAACTCTTCGACATTTATTTTGGATGCCTTGGAGGCTGGGCTCTCTTAGCCTTTTGGAAGACTTGAGTGAGCCAGCATATGTGGGATCTGTGAGTTGTGTGTTTGAGCCCCTCTCTTTTTGTGAGAGGAGATAATAATTAGTGGAAGGCATTTTGTGAGGGAGAGATGAGGGAGTTGAGGTCCTTCCTTGTGCCTTTAGACATTGGTGGGATAGGCTTCGAAGGTGTAGGGGCTAGGGGTAAGCAGATAAGACAATGGGGGTTTTGGCCTGTTTTCTTGTTTCTACTCTGGCCAGTTAATACATAATGTTGTGGGGAGTAAGTTTTGGAAAGTCTATTTGTTGTAATTTCCTTTACTGTTGTGTCCTCTTTATAGTTCTGTATTTTGTTGTGCTGAGCAGCATTTGTGTTGCACTGGTATCTCTGTCTGCTATAAGTTGTACTTGGTGTGATGAGTAGCAGTACATTCTCTGTTGTGTCATGTGTATAGTTTAGTACTCTGTCTTTTGATGTGCTGAGCTGTTGCATTGGTATCTCTGTCTCTATGATTTGCACTTGGATTGATGAGTCGCAGTCAGTCTTTATTAATTCTTTACATTGACCTATCCTTGGAGGGTTGTCCCTTGGAGTGTTTATGCTTTCTTAGTTGTCTATTGCATCACTATTATATTGCCAATTGCTGCTGTCCAGTTTTGTAGTTGCCCAATATGACAGCTGCTTGTGCTGCTACTGTTGTTCTGATGGGCAGCTCACCAAATGGCTGCTGCTACTTTACTGACTGTTTGCTGTTATGGCTACTGCTACTGTTCTGATGTATGCAGTTCAGTTTTTGTCCAGATGGTGCTCTATTGTGGCTGTCGTTTTTCAAACGACAACAGATGGATGGATATTTGTCCAATTGGTCCTAAATTTCAATTACGGAGTTCCCTTTCTCATGTGGAAGTCCAAACAATCATTAGCCAGAAAGTTTCTGTTTCTGTTAATCTGCTGTTGTTTCTATTTCCTGTTAATGGCAGCAGTTAGCTGCTACGGCTGCTGCTATTTGTTGCTGCTCCGGCTGCTACTTCGGCTACTGCTCTTTTATTCTCTGTCACGTGCTGGAAACTTTTGCTCTTTTTTCCATCACCTAGGACTAAATCATGTTTGGTGTGAGTGGTGTGTCCAGATTAGGAGAAATTAAAGCTGGCTCTATATGCCACTAGCTGAATCACCTAGGCTGTATATTCGGTTAGCCTCTTTTACTTTGCAAGTTGATTTACCCAAAAAAAAACAGAACATGTAAGATCCAATTGGCTTGTTCTTTGGTTGGGAAGTACTCAACATATCCATTTTATGTTTTTTTGCAGAAGAAGTCTACGAGAGGAAAAAATGCATGGAAATGGTTGAAATATGATCATACTAGTGGCTCCCAATCATTTGTAGCACAAGCATTCAAGTTTGTAAGTATGACTTTGTAGTTTTCTTTTTTTAAAATTATAAACTTGCTTATTCTTATGTTAAGAAGAAATGCAAATTAAATTATAGATGAAAGAAAAAAAGAAGGAAAGGAGTCTCTTCCGATATTCAGCATCTTCTCTCTGACCAAAGGATCAAAGTACATCTTGTTTCATTTCCTTAATTATCCTTCAAGCCTTGGCTTTTGAGTGCAGTAGTAAATTATGTTTAAGGTAGGACCAATATGACCTGTTCAATTTCACTTAAGATATTGTGTGCTAGACAGTGCCTGCAAACATGAGTACCATTTTCAAGATTAAATGGATTAGAATATGTAGATGATCTTTACTATTTCAGCTTGGAAACTGTAGTTCAAAAGAAATTAAAGTGGACTCTTATTTTTCAGCTAGTTGTGATAGGAACGAAACAGTAATGGTGGGCATGCATGGTTCATTTCAAATTTCTAGTGTTATTAGCTAGCCTGGACATTCCTTTTTGTGTAGGATCTTGCAATTGGTGATTTCTTTTAACTTTATCAAACACGTAACGTGTACGAGCAATGTTGCCGTAATTCCTTAATAGTTATATTGATGTATATTTCTTGCTTTTGGTTTCTGATTATCAGAATGAGGAACATTCTTGTAAAGGGCCCAGTGAGAACCAAATTAAACTACACTCAGACCAAGTTAAAGCTGATTGTTATGGTAAATTTCAAGCTGAGGTATCTGATGAAGCACTCTGATCTTCATGAGTGGGGTCAATCAAACCTCATGGATACTATCCCCAGAGCTGGCAGTAGTTATTCCCAAGCTTTCTCATGTCGATCATTGCACCCTTCAAGTCAATTCCTTTCTCGCTTCAACTTCATTCCAGGGAATGTAAGCTTCAGGCTAAGCATGGCAACAAGTTTAGGGTCATCCAGGCAGGGTTTAAAGTACGAAGATTTTGGTCACCCTACAGCTACTGGATTTTCTGAAAGTTTGCAATGTGATCAAAATACCTCCGGCCTAAATGTAGCCAGAGACATCAATAACGGAGTACGAACTCTTTTTTTAATTTGCACTCTCTAAGAGTGCAAAATGATGTAGAGAGCACGGAGACAAGATTTCCTGATAGGCGGATATTAGCTCGAGAACCTCTGGAAAGGAATGTCCACTTTAGCTCAAAGCTGATTATGCTAAAAAATTTAATTTGAGACCATGATGCTCGTCATGGCTACGAAGAATGGAGTTGATCCAGCCACCATTTCGAGGTTGATTTCAAGTAATGAAAGTGGAGAAGACACTTCGATTGGACAAGATGGAATTTCGACTTAAATGGAGGTCGAACGTGCTAACTTTAGATGTTTTGAATGGGTTTTTTTGGATATTACGTTTGATGCAACTATGCAACTATGGTTGGTGATTACTGTTGAATTTTTTTTGGATGCATAGACATCTAGATTAGTTTTTGGATACATGGCTGGTGGAGTAAATTTGTGGAGACATGGCAGGTGGAGTACTAGTTTTTGGATACATGGCAGGTGGAGTAATCTTTTGGTTGTATTTTGGATAAATTGGGGATAATCATTTGGCTGTAATATTCTGAATGCTTGGATAATTGGCTTTTAGATTGCGATATATTTAAGGTATTAGAATGACCTATTTATGGATTTTGATGAACTTTTGAATGAGTTTGGATGGGATGAATGTATTTACAAGTTACTGATAATTATGAATGGATAAATGCACGATATCAATAGGGAAAAATAGATTTAATAAAAAATATATCCTTTTTATTTAAAATTTTTTTGCCAACGCAAAGTCTGTCGCCAAAAGTGCTATATTATTCCAGATCAAATGCACTTTTGCCGACGCCAACTTGTGTTGCCAAATCCATTACTTTTTGCCGACACAGGTAGTTTGCGTCGGCAGAAACTATTGCCGACATAGCAACGCCGACGACGTGCCGACGCAAGGTCCTACGTCGGCGAAACTTTTTGCCGACACAAATATGCCTATGCCGACAACTTTTTGGCGTCGGCAGAACCTGATTTTGTTGTAGTGCTTGGTGACTTCCTATAGGCTTCGCTCATTCCCCTCGACAATTTTTCGGATCTAGCCTTGTGCTAGTCCAGAGGCAATTACTCCTCTTGGGAGTCAATAATTCTCAATATGCCTCAAATTTTCCTTTATTGTACTTTGCATGCATGCTTTGGCTTCTCAAGCCTTTTATCGGTGCAAATCTCAAACTTCGCCTTGCTTGCTTACAAAATGCACCTGTATAAATTTCAAACACAACTCGCCAAACATAAAATTAGTATTATGCGTTTCTCAATAAGAAATATCCAATCAATATTTCCATAGAAATTAGAACTCCTACGTGCATTACCCATTTCCCTTAAAAGGAATAAAGCAAAGGCAAGTTAATATGACCATTCAAACTGCTTGTTAACCTATAAATAAAATTCACAGACAATCAATACTACTATGCCCCCACATAGCACTAGCAGCGTACTTATAATTTTAATTCCCATGTAGCACACATATTAAAAAGAGTATTGTGCACCTTTAAAGAATTTGGCCAATACACCTCCAATAAAACTCTCATAGGGGTTGTATCTTATTTCACAAATGAAATTGGATTAACTAACCACTTATTTCATCACAAAATATGCATCATCAAGGAGTTTGACGTACGTTACTTAGAGTACTCCTCTATAGATGGTGAGTAAAAATCAACTTAACCAAAAGAGATATGACTCTTCTTGATGTTATAAATCTTGAAAATGCATGTTCCCAAATCATTATATAAATATTATCCAAGGGAAACCTTTTTTAAAGCCTCAAAACTAAAACATTTGAAACCTTTTAAGTGATAAAAACCCTTGAATTCTCCACCTAAGACATTGAAAACATTTTCAGAGATAAAAATCTCTTTATTTCTTCTCCCTTTTTTATTTCCCAAATGCCCAAACATTGTTGAGAGCTTTATAGAATTACACAAATTCACCAAGAATACAGAACCTACTTTTATTTATAAATAACCCCCACATTCCAATCATAGGTATACAACTAGCTTTTGTAAAGGGAAAAACTCGATTACTGAAATATTATTTTGAGAACGTATACAATGGTTTTAAGAATCAATAAATTCATATAATAAGTTTTGAAACTTACACAAAATAATTAAGTTTGACCATCCCCCACAAGTTTCAAAAATTCAATCAACCAATGAGACTCATACTAAAAGGTAATTTAAACATATGCTCACAAACGGTCAAAAAATAATACGAGCATTCATAACCATGGTTTAAAATCTCATTAATGAGGTAGCAACCGGAATCGATCATCTATTAAGAAAGCTTAATCCTAATAGCCATGGTTGTAATTTATTTTGCCTTTCTACAAAACAATATGTGAAAACTAATCACCTATTCCAAAACAAAAAACCTTTGGAAAACCAAGTTTATAAATCTCTACCCAAACAAAAACACGTTACTCATGACAACAAAAGGGTCATGAAATATGATAATAGGCTTGGTAACGAAGGAAAAATTGAACATGACATTTATTTTTCTCATAAAGAGATCATCTATAGACATAAATCTTTTCCACCGAATTGGGAAACCAAATTAAGCACAAGACTTAGAAAAATAACCTCATGCATGTGCTTATTACAATGTGGATTTCAAACAATCTACACAAAGCAATAGTTTTAACCCACTGATGGTGAACACAAAAACCTTTTACTTACAACCATGATAACCCATGAGCCACCACACTTTAGGTGATATCAGACGGTAATTCCACGGCTACAACCTATGAAATCAATCACCAAACACTTCCACCAATAAAAAGTGAGTCCCAATTCGGGTCTAAGGAACCCCCCATTTTGTATTTTAAACCACATAATACACAAAGGTGTTTATTTTATTTTATTTTATTTTTCCTTCCAAGAAATCCAGACTAGTGGGGGTTTTCCAAATCTCATAAACATGGAGCACCAGTAAAACTAAATTCCCAAACATTAAACTCCAATTCGGAAAAGAAGTTAGCGGAATGCAATGAGCAAACTCAACCATGCTATCATTACATATAATTCTAAAATAATAACGCTTTGCGTACTTGAAGAGCAATGATTGGTAGTCAAAAGAAATAAAATATGAACCACCCAATACACAATTGATTAACATATCACGTAAATACAATCACAGTATTAATCAAGCATCAATTTAATGTCTGTAACAGCCACAATAAGCGATTTTTATATGCCAATTATCACCTGCAAGCATCTATAACATATAAAAGAGGTTTTGTAAGTTACTCTTCTACTTATCCGTTGATCTTGAAGGAGTTCAACAAAAAAAAAACATTTATTTACAACCACCACTTTGACATTTCACATGAAACTGTTATCTCCTCCTATTAAGTATGAACCAATTCCAATAACTATGTCCACAAATTATATTGCATGCAATAACTCCAACCCATGTAACTTAGACAAAGACAAGAAACTTAGCAAATTTCCTAGAGTTTTAGTAACCCTTCGAAAGGAAATCTTTCTACTAGAAACTAGAATCCAATTTTCTTTTCCACGGAAATCCAAAACTATTCCTTTTTTTTCCCTTTAATTCCACACATTATTAGACCACCGTTTATTTATTCTCAAACTTTGTTTAAGGAGTTGGTGAATGAGAATTTGAACATACTAGTAATAACAATGTAACATTCTCAACATAACTTTGTGAGACTGTTAACAGTCAACAAGATACAAACAAAGCTTATTAAGTTTTTTCCATCTACAAAAAAGGAAAGCCAAATAACTTTTTTCCTTTGTTCCCCTCGTAGGATCTTGGTGAAAAGTATAATGCAAAAATATATAAAACCAACCAAACTCTTGTATTCATAAGTTGTCATTTTTTTTCAACACTAAACAGACCTCCACAGTATATACAACATTGAGATAATGCCATTAGCAAATATCATGTGAATGTGAGTCACCTTTGTTCACATGCAAAAATTGATTAGAAGATATGAATGTCTCATAAATGTACCATAAAGCACATGTCAAAATGTAACGGTCCAAACAATAATTAGTTGCAGTAGTGCAATGACTGTAAATTATGTTCTAAACAAAATGGAGGTCATTATAATTATTCAAGAGCCTAGACCTTAACTGTCATTGTAGTAACCGAAACTTAAATGAGTTGATTATCATCCCGGTGCCTATAGTTATTAATCACAAATTTACTCCTCCCAATAAACAAAGAGAGGCACCGAATTCTAGTGGTTTAGAATATTTGGTTATGAACTAAGGTTAATTATACATAACCATGAATTCATATTTTAATGGCTATACACAATGGACAAGTGTATCATAAGATTCCACCATCATGTCATTAAACGTAATTTTTTTTTCAAGAACATGTATTCATAGCCATCTACAATCATATATGGACTAGAACATGGAAAGACTACTGTCCAAACACATATAGTGTAGACATCAAACGTATGAAAACCCCATATTTAAAATGTGACATTTTCCTATTCATGCAATCACATGCAAGTCGAAACCTATTTCTAAGTAATTAACAATTTGCCCTTATATACAGAAACCATGTATCATGGAACTATAATAGCATCATCTATGCTTAAGGTTGTAAGGTTCAAAAAACCGAGTTCCTTTATATTGACAATTTCATTGACAAAACATGATTTTCCAAAACTACTTCTCAATATGGTTTTGATCAATTAATATGAATAGAACGTTAACCTTCTACTTGAACACACAAGAAACAAGAAGCATATGATTGATACTGGATGGGGAGAAGCATTGTCATTACGTTTTGCTTTCTATGATCTATTCTTCACAAATTCACAACGAGGATTACATATTAGCCTTAACTGTTAGGGTTTTATTCACAAATATTGTTTATCACAAGAAGAATTAGAGCACATAATATATGGAAATACAACAAGTTAGAAATAAGACAATATGAAAATATTAAGAGTAAGGAAGATGTTACCTGTGAGATTGAGAGTCGTGTAGTCACTGTCTTAAGGCTAATATTCCTCCCCTCGTGAAGGTTCCACTGGAGTGTACTAGCCCCAAGATTAAACCCAAGTGCTCACAAGCATTCCTCATCCGATGTTCACGACCACCGGGAGGTTTGAACGAGTCACGAACCGAGTTGCCCAATCAACATAGAAAATATAGAAAATAGAACGTGAACTCTCACACAAACATGTTTGTATCTCTCTTTGTGTACATCTCTATGAATATGTGTATATAGCATTTTCTATTTTTCTCTCTCTTCCCTTGTATGAGATACACATATATATAGGAGTAATAGTCATTAATATAGAGATAATAATAGAGCATAAATATTCTTTATTTTGTAACCGATTTTTCAATACTACATTAATATTGAAACGGTAAAACATTAGAGGTGAAGAGTTAATACTAATATTTATTTTTATTAAAATATTCCAACAGTGTAACCAGAGTGTTGAAGTGCAAGTTTTTCGGGAGACTCTGGACAAACTTTTGGAATAGTTTTGTAATTCGCAAAGAAGATTTATAGGGAACTATATAAGGAAAAATGTGTTTGGGCCCATTTTGGATCCCACAAAAATCTAGAAGTTTGTCCCTACGAATCTAAAAGTAATACTTATCAATGTTCGTTGGAGCTAATTTTTTGTAAGCCCCATAAAATAATATTCAAAAATTTATGGATGGGTCCACTTGTCATGTCTGCGTGCTACTTAGCTTGGGGGCTTCCGATCAATGTTTTCTAGGAATATTTAAATATCCATTCTCTTTATCCATGCCATGTAAAAATTCATCCCGCCATTTTTTCATGCTTATGTTTTCATCCTCTTAGTATATGAATTATCTATCTTACCATTTTCCCTATGATATACATTATGTTATTTTGCTTTCCTAATTTAGTAGGATTGGATTGAATTATTTTCCCAATTTAGTGGGATTGGATTGGATTATTTTCCTAATTCAGTGGAATTTGATAATTTAAATATGATTGATACTTTTATTTTTTTTATCATGGAATGTATTTGAGGAATCAATTTTATTAGGAATATAACATAATAAGTTGACCGCATCTTTGCATATTTTCTTCATTCCTCGAGTTGGCCAACCAGACAACAAAAAATCATATTTTTCATTAATCTTATTACACGAAATAGGGCTAAATTACTATAAAAATAAATAACATAACATAACATACTTAAACCGTTACATGATTAAATTGTTAAATTACCATGACATTATATGGTTAAATTACCATGACTATTACAACGTGAACACGATAAATATCCCATGATTCGAACAAATATTTCATGGTAAACGGTTCAAATATGGTTAAATTATCATCAAAACAGGTTATCATGATCAACGCTTCATGATTTAATTACCATGTCGATTTCAACATTTCATGACGATGCATATACCGATAGGTACCCAACTTTCAAAAAAATCCATCTCGTTACAAGGAAAAATAATGCCTATTTAATTTCCAAGAAAAGAAACTCAATATTGACAATACCAATCGGAAACCCACAAGGTTGTGGAGTTCGTGGACTCCATCTTTGTTTGCCGTCTTCGTCGCCGCAATCAAGTTTGGACTATGGCCATTGAGCTTGAGTTCAGACGTTTGCCGTCGGTCATCGGCAGACGTGCAACCAGTAGTGGCGGCGAAGGTGACAGAATCAATGGTGGCTTTCCAGTCGACCTCTCCGTCTTCCTCCCGATGCTGTTGCTACCAGCACCGCTACTTCACTGACGTAGATGCAGCGTACAGGGACATGGATGCGAGCGACGAGGACGGGGATGTGGAAGACGATGTGGGGTGAAGTGAATGCGTTGATTTTCTTCACTGAACGTCGAAATAATGGAGAACTGGTTGTATTATCTTCTTCTCCATCTTTTCCATCGTTTTTTGTTATATTGAACAACTATGGAGGATTTGAAACGGGTCTTGGCAGGAGGACAACAACGGCAATGGAACACGTTCGTATGATTTGTAGACAGGAGGATGGCAAGAATAATGGAGGATGGCAAGAATGATGGAGTTGGATTGTGGCTTATGGGACCAATCCCGTGAATTAGGTGCAGATTAGGTGCATGTTCTAGTAATGGAGATATGGATCCGTTTGTTGCCGGATTTCGTTGGGACCTCCAACTTTAGGATTCCATCCCAAAATTCAATGCATATATATGGTATTAAGTTTTCATGGAATAATGAAAAAGGGCACTTCCGGAATTAAAAAAGAGTGATGATGACAACATAAGTGCCAAAATTGAGCAGGATGAAAACTTAAAGAAAATGGGTTCTGAGGATGATTTTTTAAGTATCCCTTTTTTCTATCGAGATGCATACAAGATTAACAAAAATAAGTAACAAATATGTATAATAACAACAGTAATAACTAACCTGGTCAGTCGTAAATTCGGCTGTGTAATCACGTTCAATGTAGGAGCTGCTCTCTCTACAAGAAATATCATTTGCAATATCGTTCCCAACTGACCAACTATCCAAAAATAAAAAATTGTACTGATCCATAATGTTCTTTTATGAAACTCTTTCTAGACACTTTGTCAATAAATAATACTCCATCCGTCTATTTTTTAGAGTCCAGTATTCCATTTTGGGTTGTCCCTTAACAAGTGTCCATTTTATAAAATTAGTGGGTAAAAGTTGGTGAATTTTCTATTTTGCCCCTAAAAGAATATTTCATTTTGAAAAGTTGATGAGTAAAAATGTAATGATGATATTTTTATAGAGGGTAAGAAGGGAAAGTGGAGGTAAAAGTTGATGTGAAAGGTGTAATGATAATATCTTTTTAATAAGTTGGAATTACGACGCAGGACATTTAAAAAGGGACGGAGGGAGTAATCAAAAACTGTCCAGCCCTAAGGCTTACAACTCCTTAAATACAATGCAAACCCTAACCCTACTAGGAAAAGGAAAAAAAACCAATATCGGAAAGTTTCGAAATTATTACATATTCTGAAATAGAAAAGCTACGTGCACAGCAGCTTGTACACAGCAGCTGTGCACAGATCTCATTTTCTCTCGGCTCAGGTCGCACAAAGATGATCGAAGCCACTTATTTTGTTCTAAATAAGTCGTTTAATGTATCTGTAAAAAATGAGTTTCGTTCGACATCGTTAGAGACGTTAAAAAAATACCCAAAATCACTTCAGAATTTAGGCCAGCACAGCTGCTGTGTACAAGCTGCTGTGCACGTAGCACAGCTCATTCTGAAAATATAAGAAAAAATAAAATTTCACCAACAAGAACGAACGTTATTGGATTTCCTATCAAAAGTTATACACAAAAAGATTACTTCCGAAATGGTCATAACTAAAATGATCAGAAATTTTTTTCTCTTTCCACCAGTTCAAACGGATTTAAATTTGAAACACATTTTTCAACCTCGTTAGACAGTTTAAATTACGAAAAAAATATAATTTTTTCGTTTTACATTATTCTCCATCAATATTAGGCTCGTTTAATAGGTTTCGTTAAATAGATTTCAAATATATAAATTTTTTTTAAAAAAAATACGCGAAAAAAAGTTATTAACATTTAAAATTTTATACGAAAATTCAAAAGAGAGAGACTGTTGAGGAGAGAGAGAGAGAGAGAGAGAGCACGTGGAGAGGAGTAAAAAGGTCAGTCTCTGCCGTGTCGGAAGGGGGCCTAACACAAGGGCGATTAGTAACCTTCTTGCAGAGAGAGGAGACAAACCTGTTGGAGAGAGAGGAGGAGATGTGTTTCAAAAAAATTTGGGGCTTTTATTATGGGTAAAAGGGTCATTTTAAGTGGGCATTGTCATGTATTCCTTATTTTTTCTGGAGATGTCACCTCTTAGGTAATTTCTAGACTGTGTACCATTAAAGTGGTGAATAGTCTTAGTCAGCGCCTCTTTTAATAATTCTCCCTTCCGTGTACTCTCTCTCTCCACATTATCGCGTTCTATCGTTCGGAAAACAAAAATGCTATTTGCACCACCGTTGTGTTGATTGTGCAAGTAATTCTAACCGTCTAAATATATTTAGACGGTTTAGATTTAAAAAAATTCTTTTAAGGATAAGTTTAACTTTTATGGGAAAGTGTTTGAGTGAATCTTGACCATTCATTACAGCAATGGATGGCTAGAGATTGGTTATGTGTTGTGTTTTACACAACCGTTGTGTGTGTAGCACTTTTGGAAAGAAAATGCCCCAACATTTCCAGTCCCTCCAGAGACCTTGACGAAGACCTTCGGGTTTGGTTTCAATCAGACAATCACCCATCCAACTTCGGAAATTGAATTCACAAAGCAATTGCAGAAATCGTTGCAGGAGTGCGCATCACCCCCACTAATTCTTCACGAGACCATTTACGTATCTATGTACGGTCCTCTCCTCTCTCTCCCCATTTAATGATAATTTCGACCCCCCCCCCATCAGCCTTGAAGAAAAATACACAGCTCTCTCGATCACAGCTGCGTACGGAGCCGGTTAATGTATGTGAACCCATTCAGCTCGTTCCGCGATGAATCTGATTTACCCACAGACACTCGTCGCTCTTACTGTTCTAGTAATAATTTCCATTTCCGCTTCAGTCAAGCCCGTTAATTCAGCTGAATGCAACCAGACATGCGGAACCGCGGCAAGGGGGAATACGAACCGGGTTCCGTACCCATTCGGATTCTCCCCGGGCTGCGGAATCCCCCTCAACTGCACCGGAACCGGCCAAATCAAAATCGGCACGTTCCAAGTCCGGAACATCACCTCCGACAGCATACTGATCGACCTCCCGGCCAAGTGCGGCCGCACGGTTGGACAGACCGAACAGCTCTTCGGCCAGAACTACGCGCTGACGTGGCAAAACGAACTCCTGTTGAAAAACTGCACGTCGCAGCTGAACAGTTGCATAATTTCGACGGCCATGGTGGAGGCCCGGTACGGGTCGTTGGATTGCGGTTTCCGATCGGAAAATGTCAGCTGTTACTCCGGATCGGGGTCGGGGTTTATCAGTTACGGCAACTTGACACGGATTGGTTGTGGGGAGGTGTATAGCTCGATCGCGGCGGTGGACGTGGGGGTTGATGATGATGCGGGGAGGAATTCGACGGTTTCGCTGCAGTTTCAGGTCGCGGAGCTGGGGTGGTGGTTGGATGGCGGGTGCGAGTGTTCAGCGGAGGCGGAGTGTACGAACGTGACCGTGCCAGGTGGTGGTTCGGGGTACCGGTGCCACTGTAGGGAAGGGTTCGTGGGAGATGGTTTCGCCGGCGGCGGCGGGTGCCAGAAAGGTGAGTCCAAGTCTATGGTACTTAATTTTTGTTTTTTTTACGAAAAAATTGCCCATTCTGAGATTTTTTATTTTTATTTTTTATACTACTCCCTCTGTCCTAATTTGTTTGTCCAATTATCAAAATTCGTGTCTTTTAAAAATATACTTATTTCTATTATAAAACAGAAAAGTGTAGGATCATATTGTTACAATGACTTGATTCATTTGATCCAAAGGCTACAGTGCATCCTCTCACTTCCCGGTTAAGTACTCATGGTTTTCACCTAAATCACACAGCTGTCATCCCCTTTCAACAGTGATGTGTAGTGCCGTATACACGGATTAGTACTAGTATCTTATATTTTATAATGTTTCTTATGATTTTAAAGATTTTATATAATAAAACTAATTAAGATCTATCAAATAAGATCCATATTACATATATCTATCTAATAAAATATAATGGTGTGGGCCTCCACACAAGACAAGTTGATCTAAGAAATGAGATTAATTTGATCCAATGGCTGATATGTGTTTTTTCACTCTTTTGAGAAAACACTCATACTCTCATAAATATATTACAAAAATGTCATCAAATGGTGGGTAGTGCCGTAGATGCGGACAAACACTAATACTTAATAAAACACAAAGGTGTAGAGACCACACAAACACAAATTGAAAGGAGGGCTGAGATTCATTTGATTTAAGGGCTGATATGTACTCTTCAACTCTCTTAAGAAAATACCAATATTCTTATAATATATTATAATAATGCCATCGATTTTTTTTACCCAAATCAAATTTTGTTGGAAGCATATAAAAAAAAAAAAAACCCTGCTTCTATTGAAGTTTGGGTCTCTCTCTCTCAATCGATCGATCGATCAATCGACATCGCTCTTTCAAATCTTCAGCGAAATCTTTCAAATCTGGACCGACACTCTCTCTTTCGATCAGCGCCGCTTTTTTGAATCTCTGGCGAAATTTTTCAAATCTGGACCAACAAAGGGATGCAGCGGAAGCTAATTGAAACATGAACTACTAAATCGAGTCTGAAATCCATTGATTCGTTACGAATACCCAGAGATCGAAATCCTTTTCTAAATCTGTTTAGTCAAAGAATACCCAGAAATAAATGCATCAAACACTTTGTTGATTCCGTAGAATACCAAAGAATTTGGCATAAAAGAGAATACTTTTTGTAATTTTATTAATCATCAAAAATTGAATAGCCCCAAAGCTTACAACTCAATTTATAGTAGGAGAAACCCTACACACTAGAAAATAAAGAAAAAGGAGGGGGCGACTATTCGCAGCCCCTTATTTTCTCCCGTAGCCCGTTAAAAATTTTCAATTATACTCGACAGTTAGTTACCGAAATTGAGATACATTTTCAGTATCGAATTACCAAAATATAATATTTTTTCAATAGCTATTTACCGAAAATGCATATTCGGCAGTTGTTTACTGAAAGTTGAACATATTTTTGACATGTAGTTTCCAAAATATAATCTTATTTTCAACAGCTATTTATCGAAATGTTATGTATGATTTTCAACAACCATTTACCGAAATGTAGTGGGCTGCGGGAGAAAATAGAGGGCTGCGAATAGTTGCCCCCAAAAAGGAAACTACCAAAATTGGAATTGAATCTTCTTGATTAAATAATTCTTAAAAAGGAAACTAAACAATGTAGACACTTATTTCTATAGTTGCATGATTCCTAACAAAATAACTAAAACAAAATGAAGGAATTTTATATTCTTTTTTTAAATAATATAATATTTTCATTTTGCATCATTCTTTCGGGCTTGAGAAAACTCGTCCTCGAGTTTCGATTGCTTTAAATAATCTTGCTCGTCGAAACTTATCTGCATTGATCTTATACTTTAATTAAGTTGATCTTCTCCAATCTAAATTTCAAATAATCTTCAAAAATGAGAGGAGCAATTTCCTTTCAAACGTGTAAAAGATGTAGAATCCAGTGAATCTTACTTACAAGATCTTCAATAGGCTCCCAAAATGGATCCACATACTAAAACTTTTGAGCATCTTCAACACAATTTATTCTAAGGACAGATTTTATAAAACTGCCAAATGCTTCTAACAACGGCATTAAATTTATATTTTTTGGTGAGGAACTTGGATCCTCTTTTTTCTTAGGAACTATCTTATACCTTTTATCAACAAATGGTTCTTCATCATAAATTGGCGGTTTAGTCCAATCCACAATTGGATCTGAATTAACCTTGAATGTGAAAGGCCAGCGAACTGTAGCCTCCTCCATGAAGGAGCACGAATTCAGTGGGTAGTAGTGAGGTTGATTATCAATGATCAAGGCGGCCATCTTGACCAATGCTTCATGCATATCCTTAATCTGTTGAAACCATACCTCTAGTTGTGCACCCTGTGCAGCTTCATCACCTTCATTCACATCTTTGGCAACAACATAACGACTATCACGAACTCCTTGCCGCGCCATGATCCAGAATCGAGTGCAAGCTCTGATACTAACTGATGCACCGGAAGCTAATTGAAACATGAGCTACTACATCGAGTCCGAAATCCATTGATTCGTAACGAATGCCCGGAGATCGAAATCCTTCTCTAAACCTGTTTAGTCAAAGAATACCCAGGAATAAAGACATCAAACACTTTGTTGATTCCGTAGAATATCAAAGAATTTGACATAAAAGAGAATACTCTTTATAATTTTATTATCATCAAAAACTGAATAGCTTTAAGGCTTACAACTCAATTTATAGTTGGAGAAACCTTACACACTAGGAAATAAAGAAAAAGAAAACTACCAAAATTGGAATCGAATCTTCTTGATTAAATAATTCTTAAAAAGGAAACTAAATTGAAAAACTAAATAATGTAGACATTTATTTCTATAATTGCAAGATTCCTAACAAAATAACAAAAACAAAAAGACGAAATTTTATATGCTTTTTTTAAATAATATAATCTTTTCATTCTGCATCACAAAGCTGCGTGGAATGTTCCTTACCCGGCAAAATCTTTCAAATTTGTCGAGTATCATGAATGGTGGGAGCTGAGCCAAGAAAGCTTCATAAAAGCAAATGTATTTGAAATTTTTTGGAGCTTATTGGGAATTTTTTTTGGATTTTTAGTCTCTTTTTTTTTTGTTGAAGTTTTGGTGTCAACAAAGGGGGTCTAACAAATAAACCATATCCATTTAGAAGAAAGCATACAAGCTACGTGGACAGTGGGTAAAGAAAACTCCCTAAAAGCAAAGATATTTGGAAATTTTTGGAGTTTACTGGGATGGGAATTTTTTTGGATTTTTTGTCTCTGTTTATTTTTATTTTTATTATTTTGAAGTTTTGGTGTCTAAAAGCAAAGACAATGCGATCATCATTGGCAGTTTTTGGTGTTAGAAATGTTCTTTAGAGCTAGCTTAAAATTTTAGTTTGGGGAGTGTCGTAAGCATGGGTAATTCTCTTTCGTATCATTAAAAAGAGGATCACATACTACACACTAATGAATCGATTTAGTATTTGAGCCACTAGCTAGCAAGTGCCGTAGGCAATGGACAATTTCAACCGGGGTGCATAGTGCCGTACACACGGGTAAGCACTAGTATTAAAAACATTACGAATTAAAAATTATAGACAATTCTTTAAGAGGTCAAACGCTCTCAAAAAATCAAAAAAGGAACAAACAAACCAGAATGAAATGAGTAAGTAGTATTCTATTCATGTTTGTGTGTATATAGTTTAGGGTTTGTATGAGACAGAGAGAATGAGAGGGAGAAAGACCTCAGTGGTGGTGGGAGGGTTGGGTCGATGACTGACGGACGGCGAGCGATTGGCGACGGATGAGTGACGACGACGATGGGCGAGCAATGGAACAGAAACTTCTTGGGTTGGATTGGAAACTTCTTGAGTTGGTCGGCATCGACGACCTCTGCGCCTTTTTTGGTTTTGGAATGACTGATGTCACCGGACGAGTGACGACGGCAATTGTCCAGCAGAGAGAGGGAGAGAGGCGTCCGAGGTAGAGAGAGAGATGGGAGATAGGGTTGTGCATGGGATTGGGGAATTGGGGGTGGGGGGAAATTTTGGAGTACTCAAGCCAAAACCACGCCATTTTAAATTTTGGAGTACT
Organism: Rhododendron kiyosumense; assembly: GCA_019656275.1. Taxonomy (NCBI): domain Eukaryota; kingdom Viridiplantae; phylum Streptophyta; class Magnoliopsida; order Ericales; family Ericaceae; genus Rhododendron; species Rhododendron kiyosumense. The sequence continues at coordinate 34,933 of BPLS01024206.1, read as the reverse complement.
CAAGAATTTAATCTCTTATCGAGAGTAAATTATCTATACCGGCAGTGTAAACATTTGTTTCCTCCAAACCAATTATATTGTGTCACGTCATCAAAATAGTGGTCTCGATCAATAGAACATGGCTATATGGTGCAATGTAATTGATTTAGAGGAAACAAATGTTTACACCGCCGGTGTAAAGAATTTAATCTCTTATCTTAAATGGTTTAAAATTTCACTTGGCCGCTTCTTTGTCCGACTGCCGCTTGTATGTTATGAACAATTACCGGGATTTTTTGGTAAATGCTGGCAAAAAAATGCTGGGAAAAGCCTTTTTTCTTGTAGTGGATGATGTTTAGCTAACTCATAAATGTCACACTGGAAATCTGAATCAGTCAAATGACAAAATAACTATGGAAACAATTTCCATAAATACCCAAAAGAAGCATGTCCTAAGCGTCTATGCCACAACCAAATTTCTGAATTCTTAGATTTTTCAGATCCTTCAACCAAGAAAACTTGAGCCAACTTATTTGAACATGTTGGTGCCAAATCAAGATGATAGAGCTTCCCCCGTCTATTACCATAACCAATTGTCCTATGGGTCTAAATGTCCTTAAAAACACAAAGGTTAGACCAAAAAATCACGATACATTGCAAAGCGCAGGTTCTTTGAGTAATAGACAACAAATTATAATTGAGAGAAGGAACGACCAAAATAGAATCTAAATTCAATTTTTTGAGAGTAATTGAACCTTTTCCAATAACAGGAGAGTGAGTACCATCGGCTGTGGACACTATTGGTTGTTTAGATGGTTTCATAGAATAAACATGTTTAACATCAAAGATCATGTGATCAATAGCTCCAAAATCAATTATCCAAGTACTATTACTAATAGGTGCATAAGTATGAAGAGGCTTACCAAGGATACCTATCTTAGCAATCAAAGATGAGGCCTCCCGAGGAGTATTGTTGGGAGGTTCAGCTACAACAACACAAACATGGTGATTGGGCTTTGAATTCCATTTGCTTGGTGCCTTGGCAGGATCCCACCATTCTAGATACCCAATCAATTCATAGCACCGTGCCTTAGTATGTCCGGTTCCATTTCAATGAGTACAAAAACGGTCTGGTCATGCAACCCCCACTTCATAGCTACGGTTTTGTGCTCCACCAGATGACCAATTTTGTTTAGAACTATGATTTTAAGGGTTAAATGCTCCTTGGTTCAGATTGTTTCGCCGTTGTTGCAGCCTGTACCAATGAGCCACCATGGCTGAGGACTTCGGCTGATCAGATTCTTCATTCAAACTCGCTCTACGAATAGCATCCCGGTGTACATATGCATAGGTTTCTTCAAGATCCAGTACTGGATCCTTCCTGAGAATTTCACCGCAGAGTTCAAATTCTGCATCAAGGCCATTCAAGAAGATATGCACACGCAATCGCTCAACTAATTTTTGATACGTGACAACATCATCGGGATCTTTCATCGCAATCTTATCACGATGGTCCAATTCTTGGAAAATTTCTATAAGATCACTATAATAGGTTGAAAGAGGGCGACTGATCTGCTTGGTAGAAAAAGCTCGTTGATTCAATGAGAAAATTTGTGATTCATCCGATCCATCATAGAAGACTTTGGCAAGAGCATTCCAGATTTCACGTGTTGTGCGCAATCGGATATAGCGCTTCATAATTTCTGGTGACATAGATGTAAGCAATCATTTGTGAACCCTTTGACTATCTACCTACCACTTCCCGCAGGAAGCATCAGTTTTATTCGGTTGAGGTGTTTGACCCACACTATACTCAATCTTTTCATGTTCTGCAATCTGTGTCTCCAAGATTTGAGACCATACATTAGTTGGATTCGGTAAGAATGATGGATGGTTTGAAACCAGAGGTTTCGGATTAAATATGAATGACTGGGGATGATTCTGATTTAGAGGTTTTTGTAGATGATTCAGTGGTCATGGTTGTAATGAACGAATGAGGATACAGTTTGGTGGTGGGAGATAGAAAAGATGATACGGATTAATATAGGTGTGGCTCTGATACCATATCAAACAGAAGGAAATTACAGAGAATGTGTTTTAGGATTCTAACGTAGTGGTTGTTTTTTCTCATTCAATCAATGAGCATAAATAGCCAATGTACAAAAGAGCTAATATAGGAAAGCATATTTACAAGATTCTATTCTATCACTATTTGATACATTTGAGAGAAATAAGGAAAGAAATTGGGAGAGAAATCAGGTGTCTTGATAGTCACAAATCTTTGTGATTTTGTAACAAAATACATATAGAAACAAGAACCACGAAAATCGGATTATCCAATGAGAAGATATTGGCCTCCATTGCCCGATTTGCCCTATTGAGGCTACATTTGGGTGGAAAGGGCACTCATTCGTTCTGTTTATTATTTTTGCGAGTTTTCAACACTATTAGCTCCAAATTGCATTGAAACTACATATAGAAATAAGATCTACAAAAAACGGATTCACAAGTGAGAAGATATTGCTCTTTGTTCACCAGTTTGCTTTATTCATGCTAAAGAAATTTTAAAAATAGTTCAGTCCTGTATTGACCAGCACTAGTTGGTACGTAAGTGGTCTGGTAATGTTTTGTATTGATCGGTATCAGCCGGCATTGCCGATACCAACTGAAATTTGAGCCAGGATTAAATTGGAGGTGTAACTTTCCGGATTTGATCAATACTAGTACGTATCGGCTTCTGCGATACGGAATTCAAACTCTTGATCTATTTCAATATTGGCTTCTTCTTCTTTGTCGGATCAACGTCAACCAATTCATTCATCATCCGAAGGGAAAGATTTCTTCACAATATATAGAAATGAACCAAAACTACCAAATCAAAGACATAAGTTACTACTAGAAGCATAACAAACAAGTTATGCCTTGTTATGGTTTTTTTATGGAGGCTGTTAATGCCAAAGAAGAATTTGTTAATGCCACGGGCTTTAATTACGTAAAATGCCGAAATGGCTTAATTGCCCTCCCTAGTCCCTCCCTAGTAACTAATATTGTCATATATGACTTCTCCTCTATATATAGCTTTCCTAAACTAACCTTTGCTAATACTGCACAAAAATCTCGTTGAATCCTTCCCATTTCTAATCTAATTTACTACCACTCCACTATCACAAAACCCAACCAAAATCCTTTCTTCTACAAAGAAGGAATATATGAATGGGTGAAACTCCATCTTCTCCATCTTAAAAAAATGAATCTGTCTTCTAACAACAACAAATCCTCATCCCCACTACTCCATCTCATTATCATATTCAAGGTATTTTTTATTCATATACATACCTAAGGTCTATTTTTGTTTTTTAACTGTTACATATGGGTTCTAAGATTTGAAACCAAATTAAATGTTTATAAGGGTTTATAATTTTCAGCCCAAGTGTATTTTAGGAATTTATGATATGTTTCATAACTTCATTTATACATTTCAATATGAATCTTTATTGAACATTTTGACTGTTGAATTGAATGGATATTGAACAAGCAATCATATGCGTCAATGGAGCGCATTTTCAATTGTGGATGAGAATGTTAATTTTGATTTCTAAGGGTTATGGTTATGTCTTCTTAATGGTGGTCTGTAGAGACCTGAAGAACATAACTAGCTCTGATCCATAACTCAAGATAAGTACTTATTTTTTAAGAAGGCAATTTCAAACTCAAAAATTATGTGTTTACGCAAATAATTTTCCTAACAATATGGATCTTGTTTGATAATTGAGATTTTTTGAACGGTACAAAAAAAATTGAAAAATTCTTTTTCATTTGGAATGGGCTTACTCCATTCATCCCAAATTGCATGTCCCCTACAAAAAGTCTTCGGATCAAAAAAATAAAGTAAATCCAAGATTCATTTGTTAAGTTTCTTTACACCCAATTAAAGCACTTCATGAGCTCTTTAATATGGTGCAAAGAAATTCAAAAAAATATGCGTGGAAGTATTTATTTTTTGTAGTAGGCCGAGCAACGTAGCTCGAGCCGTACGTGTTGAAGAGAACCTCTTCCTCGGCCTAGGAAGCCGTCCCGCCCTTGACAAGTTCGCGACACGCTCGGCTCAAGTGAGGCCTATCTGCCGAGCCTGTTTCTTCCTCCTCCCGGATGAGGCTGCCTAACCTAGCTGACAGGCCGTCGGCCTCATGTTCGGTTCTGACGAACGTGGGCCGAATGCCTTCCCATCAATATCATGATAACAGTCTCGACCATGACATGGGACGTGACGTCACCCGAGCAGTTATCTAGGATAAGCATGAGGACACGTGAAGGTGCCAGCTCACCTCCCAAACGGTTATGAAACCCTACGATGACGGCAGGGTGAGATCAGCCGACACGTGCCAGGCACGGGTATGACCTTGGAAGCCAAGCTATGAGATCCCTATAAATAGACCTTTATGCCTCCTGGGGAAAGGTACGCACTGTTGATCAAAAACCCTAGCTCTTCATTCTCATTCTTTTCCACGAACGACTGTACTGATTCTTGCACCGGAGGGCCATTCCGGGGGACCTCCGGTGTGGTCTGTAGTCGTGCTCCAATTTGCAGGACGAAGGACGAAATCAAGATCGAGTCTCGAACTAGTTGATCGGAGCCCCCACAATTTGGTGAACCCGACGTGAACTCCCCTCCCTTTTCTCAAAAAGCTCACGGCGGCTCCTCCGTGGTTCCTCCTCCTTCTCTTCGTTTTTCCGAAACGTTCACAACCATTCCTCCTCCTCCGAAATGGGCGGTCCACCACCTCCTTTTCAGCAACACAATCCCTCTCTACAAATCACTTCCGACACTGGTATAAACACCGTCTCCCCTTCCCATCCTCCTGGCTTCACGCCTCCTGTCGCTAGCACCTCTATCCCACGTCCAGCAGGCCTGAGCGACGACGCTCTGGCTTACGTCCAAATGTTGGAACAACAGCAAGAGCAAACCAACGCGGACGTTGCTATTCTAAAGATGGAAATGGCCCGAATCAAGGCAAACAACCGTCCGGCCGCCTCCCATTCTGATTCTCAGGGACGACGTCGCCGACGGCGAGACCTGCCCCCACCTCCTCCCCTTGGTGAAAACGACAATCCACGCCGTATCTCCGTCCACGATCGTTTGGATCCACCCTTAACGGCCAATCGGGTCGAAGGCGCCGCTCGCTTCGGGCAGCAGCGTCCTTCGATCCACAAACGCCTGGGCGGTGGAATCAGTCTGGGCGGAACGGATGGAAGGCGAGAAGGCAGCCCTCATACCGTCTACTCCAGCTCAACGGCAGCGGACGAATACTCCCAGGGTTCCCAAAGCTATGACACAGTTAAGCTCCTTGACAATCCGCAGGCATTGGTTCCCTACGACTCAGGACGGCGAAAGAGCCGAACGTCTCGTAGGAACGGGAAAGTCCCGGTAGGGTATGTCGCGGAACCCGAGGAAGCGCCCAACAAAAAGGACGCCGACAGGCGCTCCACAGATTCCCGAAGCACACAGAGGCTACCACGAGAAAGAAGTGTGAGCGTCGTCGTTCGGCAAAACGACGATCCATTCCGCCGTAGGGTCTACCGTACCGAACGTCAGCCAGAGCATGTCCAACGGCAATCTCCTGAAATGGCTAGATGCGACGCAAGTAGGCGTCGGCACGAGGATACGACTGATAGGGATAGGGATCATCGACTTTCCAAACGGTCTCGCAACGACCGCGACGGGCGTCCACCAAGGCCGACGCATGAATATCAGTTGAGAAAGTTGACCGAATCTCCGTTCTCGGCAAAAATCCAGGCAACCCTGCCGAAGGTCGGTATGCACCTCCCGAAGTTCCAGAAGTTTGACCCAAGCACGACGGAGGCTTACACACACCTCATCAGCTACCGCAGTACCATTTCCTGCGTAACCGATGACGACGCTATTATGTGTAAGGCCTTTCCTTCAAGCTTGGGCCGCCTCGGCTTGTTGTGGTTCAATCAACTGGAAGCAGGTTCCATCCATAGTTTCAAAGAGCTTGAGCGAGCCTTTAACTATCAGTTCATAACAAGCAACAAACAGGCTAAGGAGGAAGATGCCTTGGCACAAATGAAGAAGCGACCAGGCGAAACACTTCGGAAATATGCCGAGCGTTATTGGCAACTATTCAATGAGATACCCGGCGTTGATCAATACTGGGCTGCAAGAAACTTCAAAAATGGACTGGAGACTGGGAGTAAAATTCTTGACGAGTTGGCGATACGGGCTCCCCACGGCATGAACGAGCTCATGAGGACAGTCGAGCAATTCTGTTCCTACGAAGAATTTCTCACCGAACGAGAGCTACAAGGAGGACAAACTTCCACCATTTCGCCGAGTCTTCATGTTCCAACACCATAGCTGGCGGCTCCAAAGCAAGTGGTAGCCTCGGTGCCGAAGAAACAGGTCAATACCATCAAGGTGGCAAACAAGAAGGCTCCAAAGGCACACGATTACGTTGCCGAGACGACGGTGTTTAAAGAGCCAATCTATTTCCTCCTTCGAACGTTGGAGCGAGAACCATTTTTTGTTTGGCCGAACCCTCCAAAGCTAAACACTGAGGAGGGGAATGACAACAGTAGGAAACGATGTTCTTACCACAATGAGCTCGGCCACTATACGACGGCCTGCGCTCCCTACAAAGCGCTCCTGGAAAACCTGGCGGCTCAGGGACTTCTCGATGACCACATTGATTGGACAAAAACCCCGAGGCGACAACAGAATAACGGTGCTCCAAACCAAAATCCTCGGCCAGTTGGCGTCATCAACGTCATCCATGGCCCGGCAACAAAGGAAGCCGTCAAAAAGCTTCGGCATGAACTCGACCTCGCTAGGAACTGTTCCCAAGTCTTTTCCATTAGCAATGCCCCCAAGCGCCTAAAGACCCTTGAGCGGCCGTGGTCGATTACATTCACGGAACAAGATCTCCAGCGCGTCCAACAGCCTCACAACGATGCGCTGGTGGTCACAATCCAAATCTCTACCCACTCGGTCAAACGGGTGCTTGTTGATCAAGGAAGTTCGGCGGAGGTCATGTACTTGTCTCTCTTTAAGGAACTCAATATCCCAGAGTCCTCTTCTCCCAGCAAAGGTCCCCCTAATTGGCTTCAGTGGAGCTCCGGTATGGCCCGTCGGAAAAGTCACCCTACCCGTTATCACTGGCTCACTTTGTACGTCCATGGAATTTGTCGTAGTTGACGCCCCGAGCCCATACAACGCCATCCTTGGGCGCAACTGGCTCCATTCAATCAAAGCCGTTGCCTCGACCTTCCACCAGGTAGTACGATACATCGGTGCTGATGGCCGGACGGAAGACCTCTTGGGCGACCAGTTGCAAGCCAAGCAATGCTTCATGTCAGCCGTCGGCAAACCCCGAACCCATCCCGTGTCCATTGGGTAGAGGTCCCTGACAAGCCCGTCCTTGAAGACGTTGGAAGTCCTGCCGAACAAAAGTCAATCGAAGACCTCGAGAAGATACCGATCAACGACGATGCGTCTCGGTACTTCTTGCTCGGATCCGAGCTGCCGGAGGAAGAACGCAAAGAAACCTTTGAATTTTTGCAAAATCATATTGAAGTCTTTGCATGGTCCCCCTATGACATGCCTAGTATCGATCCGCAAGTCATACAGCATTCCCTCAACGTATTAAAGTCTGCGAAACCGGTGATTCAACGGCCGAGACGGTCCGCCGCTTTCCATGCGAACGCAGTAAACGAAGAGGTAGAGAGGCTACTTGAAGCAGGCGCGATCAAAGAAGTTCAGTACCCCACGTGGCTCGCAAACCCTGTGGTTGTTAAGAAGAAGAATGGAAAGTTAAGCGTCTGCGTAGACTACACCAATCTTAATGATGCTTGTCCGAAGGATTGTCTGCCACTACCAAAGATCGACCAGCTGGTCGACGCAACGGCGGGTCACGCTCGGTTAAGCTTCTTGGATGCTTATCGTGGCTATCACCAGATAGCGATGAACCCTGATGACATGGAGAAAACGTCCTTCATTACTGCCCGAGGTCTTTTTTGCTATCTCGTCATGCCGTTCGGCCTTAAGAACGCTGGGGCTACATTCCAGAGGATGATTTACATACTGTTCGGCCTTCTCATCGGAGAAATCATGGAAGCTTATATTGACGATATGGTCGTAAAAAGTCTTAAAGCCGAAAATCATCTTTCCCACCTTGCTGAAGTATTTGCGATACTGAAAAAGTACAAATTGCGCCTCAATGCCGAAAAATGTGCGTTCGGTGTGAGCTCTGGAAAGTTCCTCGGCTACTTGGTGACAAGAAGAGGCATCGAGGCGGACCCCAACCAGATAGCAGCCATCCAGCAACTCAAAGCCCCATCCACCCCTCGGGAGATCCAAAAGTTGACTGGCATGGCCGCGGCCCTCAATCGCTTCATTAGCCGGTCGTCGGACAAATGCCATGTCTTTTTCCAAACTCTCAAGAAGAACAGCCGACGAAGTTTCAAGTGGACTTCGGACTGCGACACGGCCCTTACCGAGCTAAAGAGCTATCTGGGCTCCTCTCCACTCCTTGTGAAGCCCCACTCCTTCGAAATGCTGTATCTCTATCTTGCCGTCTCACCACATGCTGTAAGTTCGGCGCTCGTCCGGCGCGAAGGAGCCGACGACCAACCAATTTATTTCACTAGCCGAACACTTCTCCCCGCTCAAACAAGATATCTGCCGCTGGAAAAGCTCCTCCTTGCTTTGGTCACTGCTGCTCGGAAACTCCTCCCGTACTTCCAAGAACATCCCATCACCGTTCTTACCGAATTCCCTTTGAAGAACCTACTTCGCAAGGCCGACCTCTCTAACCGAGTCTCCCAATGGGCTGTCGAGCTCGCCAATTTCGACATCCATTTCGAGCCTCGGAACGCCATCAGGCCCAGGTCTTGGCCGATTTTATTGCCGAGTTCACACCCGAAAATCCCGATGACGAGGCCCTCGTTCGGCCAGAGTACGGTACGTTAGAACAACATGAAGCTCGAAAAACATGGAATCTATTTAGTGGCGACGTTTGGAGAATGCACGTCGACGGCGCCTCGAATAGTAACGGTTCTGGAGCTGGTGTTGTCCTCGTCACCCCCTGCGGTGTCCTCCACGAAAGTGCCATTACACTCAACTTCCCAGCCACGAACAACGAGGCGGAATACGAGGCTCTTCTGGCTGGGCTCCGAACGGCTGCTCGGTTACAAGTTGAGGACCTGCACGTTTTCTGCGATTCCCAACTCATCGTCAACCAGGTGACGGGGGACTACGAGGCTCGGGATCCCAGAATGCTGAAGTACCAAGCCACTGCTCTTGAACTGATCAGAAAATTTAAAGGCTTCCATATAGAGCAAATCAATAGGGAGAAGAACGCTCATGCCGACGCTCTCGCCAGCTTGGCTTCGGCGTGCAAAGCAACCGACTATCGAACCATCAGCCTCGGCGAGATTTCTGAACCAAGCTTTGAGGTACCAGACGAGATTCTCTGCATAACCCTCGGTCCAAGCTGGATGGACGAGATCATCGCTTTCCTAAAAAACGACACACTTCCTTCGGACAAAAAGGAGGCTCATCGCGTCCGGAGCAAAGCAGCATATTACTGGATCTCTGACAGTGGCCAGCTATATCGAAAGAGCTTTACGGGACCATATCTTCGAGTAGTCCATCCTTCCGAGGTCACCACAATCCTTACCGAGCTTCATTCCGGAAGCTGCGGTTGCCATTCTGGCGGTCGCTCACTTTGCCACCGAGCCTTAAGTCAAGGATATTTTTGGAAGGGCATGAAAAAGGACTATGAAGAAGTCGTTCGTAAATGCAAGCCTTGCCAACTTTTCTCTCCAATTCCGAAGCAGCCCGCTCAGCACCTTAAGCCCATCACCAGTCCTTGGCCCTTTGCCCAATGGGGCTTAGATATCGTCGGTAAACTTCCAACAGCCCCTGGTGGTTTCAAGTTCTTGATCACAGCCACAGACTATTTTTCTAAATGGGTGGAAGCCGAGCCTCTCGTCACCACAACTGAGGCGGACGTTCGGCGGTTTGTTTGGAGAAACATCGTGACTCGGTTTGGCGTTCCCTACGCCATTGTATCGACAACGGTTCTCAGTTCGTCGGCAAAGAACTTACTGGTCTCTGTGCTGAATTTGGTATCCGCTTCTTCAACTCCACTCCGTCCTACCCTCAGGGGAACGGACAGGCCGAAGCATCAAACAAGACAGTGTGCGCTGGCATCAAACGCCGATTGGACTCCAAACGAGGACGATGGGCCGAAGAATTACCCAGAGTTCTATGGGCTTATCGCTCCACTCCCCGACGCTCCACTGGTCAAACTCCCTTTGCAATGGCCTTTGGCATGGAGGCAGTCATCCCATTAGAGTCTCGATTCCCAACACTTCGGACTGAAACCTTTGATCCACAAACCAATGAAGAAGCTGTTGCTACCGAGCTGATATTGGCCGAAGAGAAAAGGGACAATGCCCAGCTTAAACTTGCTAGCTACCAGCAAGAGGTCGCTAAGGGATATAACCGTAACGTTCGTCTCAAAAAGTTCAGAGTCGACGATTGGGTTTGGAGGAAGGTTGTCTGGGCCAATCAAAAAACCAAGTTCAAACCAAATTGGGAAGGACCCTACAGAGTCATCAAAGAAATTGGCAATGGTTCCTACAAGTTGGAGGACAAAGACGGTCGGCAGATTGAAAATCCGTGGAATGGTCTCAACCTCAGAAAAGCTTATCTTTGAAATTAGCTGCCTACTTTTTAAGATGAATGTGTTAGCCGATATCATTTAACAAAATTTTGTACTCAACATGTTACTTAATGAGCAACTCTCTATCTTCATCAGGCTTTACTTATACTTGTTCGTCTGTACCTTCGTCCATACTTCCCCAACGATCGGTAATTGATCCATCATGCGTTCAAACAACACCTTTATCCACAAACATCTCGTGGCACAGAACGACTTGATGTTCAGCCACTGCAAACCAACAAACTAATCAAGTTTGTTATTCGTTCGGCCATGTTCATACATTTGACTTGAACAAATTGGTCACTAAAGCTATTTACTTAGTATTTTGCCTTGGCACAAGGCTGGCATTTGAGCCGAGCCTTATACCAACACAGGGGCTGATAAGAGTAAATAGTAACAAGGAAACAAGCCAGGGTTGTTCACCTTCGGCAAAACAATCAAAATATTTCTAAGGCATAAAGAAGTGTTTGACTCTTTGAACACGCAACAAAATCAAAAGGTGCTTAAAGCAAAATCCATAAAAAGATGGACTGATCCCATCCAAAGACAGTTCGAACTGCAAAGAGAGTTTTGTTCAACAAAAACATCAATTTTAGATCTTACATCTGGCATGGCAAACTCCAGACGCTCGGAGCCGTCCAGTCCAAAAAACAAGTGCAATTACCAAAAGAAAAAGACTTTAAATTCTTTAAAAACCCAAAGGTCTACTTCTACGACGACCGGTCGACCACCTTCGGCGCCTGCGGTTGTTTTTTGCATCAGTCAAACCTTCGTCTGATCATCCACGGCCTCCTTCTCAGTTGCTGCGTCAACTTCAACTCGAGCCTCAGCAAGGGACGCACCAGCGACCTCCTCATCATCTTCTTCCGGGGGTAGAGGTTGACATTCCTCTTCGGTATATGGGAGCTCAAGGCTCGGGATAACTGGCTCGGGAAGTTGCTTCAAAAAAACAGATTGGGGCTCAATAGCCATCATCCCGGCCATCGCCTTGGCACTCGCCTCGAATCCGAGCCGATAGAAGTCTGGAAGCCGAACCTCCAGTTCATCGTTCACCATCTTGTGCGCGATTTGGGTGTACTCCAAAGCAGCCCTCTGGATTCCGGCCTCGTACCCCTTCGCGTCGGCCTCCTTAAGCTTGTTCGCCACCTCCTCTCTGACCCTTTTCAAAGTCTCCTCGGCTGAAGAAGCAGCTGATTTGGCTTCGGCTAATTCCTTCTCCAGCTTCTCCACCATGGCGGTAGATTCTTTGACTTGATTCTCCGAGATCCTCCACTTCGTTCGGAACGAGTCACGATCAGATCTGTATCGCTCCCGCTCGGCGGAGACTCTTCCAGCTTTGTCATACGCCTTGAGAGCAGCCTGCCCAGCCTGATTAAGGGAAAGAAAAACAATCAGCAATGGGAAAAGTTCAAATATGAAAGTTGCGATGTCAGAGATGTACCTGTACTAGGTGAGAGCACATCTCACCAAGTCCGGGCATTAAGTCGGTAGGAACTTGGTCGTAGTCCCTCGGAAGAGCCAACCCCCTGAGCAGTGTGACGGCGAGGTTCGGCTCTTCCTTCACCGAGTCCTTCATGAGCAATACCCGACCGTCGGGCATCGTGTAAGAAGGGCTGAATTGCCGAAGGACGGCAGCCTCGACCGCGGGGTCAGTAAGATCGATGTGAGGGCTAGCGATGGTTCCTCCCTCCATCTCCTTCGGCGGAGACACTTGGACTTTCCCAGCGGGTTGTTCATGATGGGACGCCGATTGGTGGTCATCAGAAGATGTCTTCTGCCTTTTCTCCTTTTGTTGTTCTTGGCTCACGGACGAGCCTCTCACCCGAGCAGGGTTGGCAGATTTGGTGGGGATCACCGGCCTCGGGATATTCCGACGAGACATTTCGTCGGCAGATGGTTCAACTATTAGGATTGGAATTGGGATCTCCTTGGGATGAAGCGGCGTAAGCCACTCCTCGGCAGTGTAACCGATTTTTGGCAACCTTACCCCTCGGTGCCGCTTCTCGGCAACTCCTTCGGTTGTTGTTGGCCCCCTTTTCTTTGGCCGAACAGTTTCTTCGCTCGGATGATTCTTCTTCGCAACCTTACTCGACTCGCCTCCCTCGTCCTTTTTCTTCCTCCCTCTGAGCACACCCTTATAGGATGGCTTGTATTCGAGAAGGGTTGGAGCGTGTCGGCAAACCTGCGCGAGGAGCGTCTCATTGGCCTTCTCGCGGGAGTTTGAGTTGAGCACCTTCGAAATTGGGCCGAGCTCTGCGGTAAAAAGGCAACCGTTAGATGAAATCATCAAATAATAGGTTTGCAAAGAATAGTTAGCTGTCGAATTCGTTCGGTAGTCTTACCTCTCGTGTCTTTGGTCTTCGGAATCGCGAATCGGCGGGGCCCATCGCCGAACTCGAAGTTCCCGTGAACTTCAAGATAAAAGTCAGCCCATTTGTCCGTGTCGGACAAGCCGTCAATCAGGGGAGTCTTTTTTGGGCGCGTCGTCAGATACCGACGGCCGGACTTGGCATGGCGCGACATGGTATACGTATAGAAGAGATCCGTCGGCGTGAAGTCTAAGTTTTGGCCCTCGACCAAGGCAATTACCGACATGATGATGCGGTAACTGTTGATCGCGAGCTGGTGAGGGGCCAGACAAAATTTCCACAATATCTCCCTGAGGAAGCGGTGGAGAGGGAACCGAAGACCGGCCTCACAGATCGCCATGAGAGGCACGGTGATATGTTCGGGCATATGCTGCCGTTGGTCCTTGATCTCCGTACTCTTCACCCGATGAAGAAGCACGTCGGTGGGGATATGATATTTCCGACAGAACGCATCATATTTTCCCGGAACGCCACTGAAGTAGTGGGCATAAGGACATAGAGACCCCTTGTCGAACAGATCGGCGTCGCTCGGCGCCGACGTTGAAGCCTCTGCTCTAGACGCGAATCGAGATTCAGCCTCAGAACCCATCCTGGGATCGGCGTCGGATTCCGTCTCGGGCGTGAATACGATCTCTGGATCGGTTAAGTATTCCTCTTCGGCGTAGTCGTAAACGCGCTCGGCATTGGAATCATCAGATGGGGGGGATGTAGCAGACATCCTAGTAGAGATTGGGGAATGGTTTTGGCTTCGGCTTCGGTTTCTTTCTACCAGCTCGTCAATCACTCGACGATCGGATTCGGTCTCCGAGCAACCAGAATCCGAGGAAACCTCGATGACCTCGTGAGCCAGACCTAGAAAAAGAACAAAGGGTAGAAATAAGCAGTCGGCATCCTCATCGGCAAAAGGAAGAAATAAGTGGGGCTCGGCGTACTAATTGGCTCACGAGTCATTTTCTTCTCCTAACGGCGGTCACGGCCACCCCTATGCCTAAGTTAAATGCATGGACTCCCACTGGAGGGGGTCACGCTCGGTTGAACGGTTGCTCTTAGTTATCGTTCGGAAGAACTCCAAGACCCCGAATGGGGCTCGGATGAACAGATTGGGTTTTTGATAGATATCACTGTTCATTCTTGGTGTTTCGACTTTCGTTTTTAACAAAACTTCTTTAAAACCAAACGGAAACACGCGCAAAGCAGAGAATAAGCGACAATAACTACTTACTTGGAGAATCGCCGTTGGAGTCGACGCTGAAGTTGAAGATCTCTGAGGAGATTGAAGGGATTGAAAAGCTAGGGCAAGGGGATTTTAGTGAGAGAAGCTCTGGATCGATAGAAAGAGAAACGTAAAGAGTATCTCTCTCCTCGCCCATCGATATTTATAAACAGACGTTGGCGTTTCGAATTTCCCGCCTCATTATTTCGTCGCCGAACCAAGGCCCAATGACAACACGACGCGTGGCTGTTTCAAGCTGTCACCGCCTGCAGTCTTTTCGTCTGCCAAGGCGTCTTTTCAACTGACGTTTCAACCCAAAAGTTGACATCTGTCTCCTCCCCAATGGAACTTCAGTCCGACCGTTGCTGCTCCGGATGATGGCCGTTCGTCGGCCCTATCTCGCTCGGCACTAACACGATTCAATCCCTACCGACTGAATAGCCTCGTCAGGGATTGAGGGGCTATTGTAGTAGGCCGAGCAACGTAGCTCGAGCCGTACATGTTGAAGAGAACCTCTTCCTCGGCCTAGGAAGCCGTCCCGCCCTTGACAAGTTCGCGACACGCTCGGCTCAAGTGAGGCCTATCTGCCGAGCCTGTTTCTTCCTCCTCCCGGATGAGGCTGCCTAACCTGGCTGACAGGCCGTCGGCCTCATGTTCGGTTCTGACGAACGTGGGCCGAATGCCTTCCCATCAATATCATGATAACAGTCTCGACCATGACATGGGACGTGACGTCACCCAAGCAGTTATCTAGGATAAGCATGAGGACACGTGAAGGTGCCAGCTCACCTCCCAAACGGTTATGAAACCCTACGGTGACGGCAGGGTGAGATCAGCCGACACGTGCCAGGCACGGGTATGACCTTGGAAGCCAAGCTATGAGATCCCTATAAATAGACCTTTATGCCTCCTGGGGAAAGGTACGCACTGTTGATCAAAAACCCTAGCTCTTCATTCTCATTCTTTTCCACGAACGACTGTACTGATTCTTGCACCGGAGGGCCATTCCGGGGGACCTCCGGTGTGGTCTGTAGTCGTGCTCCATTTTGCAGGACGAAGGACGAAATCAAGATCGAGTCTCGAACCAGTTGATCGGAGCCCCCACATTTTTTTATCGCAAAATTGCATGTCTTTTGTAGGGATCCAGCAATTTGGGAAAGAGGAAATATTGTTTAATCCTTTTAATGCCTTCGTAGCATAGGAGGAGGTAATTGGGTTTTGTAGAAGAAAGGGCTTGGGTTGGGGGTCTTGTGATGGTGAAGTATTATGCTGTGTTTAGATGAATTTTTGAGAAATTTTTTGGGATTATGAGTGGAGAGAGAAATGAGAGTAATAATTGAAAGTAGAGGTAATGAGTGGGGAAAGATAAATATAGAAATAAGAATAATAATTGGAGATAGGAGTAATGAGTAAAGAGGGTAATGATTGGAAATAGAGATGAGTATATTTTGAGTTGAGAATTTTTTTCCAAAATGTGAACCGGGCAAAGATTAGTAAAGGATTCAAAGAGATTTTTTTGCAGTATACGAAAAGTTACTTAGGGATAGTTTAGGAAAGCTAAAGAGAGGAGAAGTCAAAATGATACTGTATTAATTACTAGGGAGGGAGGGCAATTAAGCCATTTTAGCATTTTATGTAATTAATGCCCGTGGCATTAACAAATCCTTATGTGGCATTAACAGCCGCCTTTTTTTATGCTTGTAATGGGTTTTTGTTATGCTCATAATGGTTTTGTTATGCCAAAAATTACGGTATCCCCAAAATGACCGGGGACACCAAAATCATTCCCTTATATTAAAGTTCTTCCTACACTGTTATACTATCTTTCACTATTTTGAAAAATTGTAAGTAAAGAAAAGAGGGCCATCATCAATTTTCAATGAAGTTTTGGCAATTTTTCTTGTTGTTGACCACAAGGAAAGTCAAATTTCATGAGAGTAAAAATTCCGAATAATCCACTCTTCTGTGTTTAGAGGATTACAGTATAAATTAGGTTGGAAGGATAATCCTTTAAACTGCAATTGAGGCCGGGTTTAGGACTCCGTTGTTTATGAGGCTTCTCCTTGAACTCCCGCTCAGAAGATGAAAGCTTTGACATTGACTTTTGAATTGCAAAAAGCCAAAATTGTTAACTATATCCGGCCGGGGTTGTTCACTGGGAATGTCCTCCGACGATCAAGTCAGTAACCAGACTCTCCCCAGTTTTATGGAATACGCTTAGATAGTTCTTGCTCACTGTCTCTCCATTTCGAACTTTGGCGGGATGTATTACGATTGTTGAATATTCTTGTGATGATTCTGACTTTTCAAACTTTGCCTTTGTTGACTGTGCGTATTGCGAGTGTTATTTATTTCTATCCCCCACAATTCATCTTTGAATTAAGGCCTCACATTTTGCCTGATGGAAAATGAATCAACAACTGAACATTCCTACGGAAAACTCGTTCACAGTCCTTCTGGTTTCATGATTGTTGTTACAGTGGGAGGACGGAACATTGGACTGAACGTTGAACAGAAGCTTGCTATAGGTAAGACGCCCCGTCGGTAATATTTTTCCCCGGTTTCTCTTAGGCCAAACAATGTCAAATACAACAGTCTCACAGTGTTTTTCATGTAGGATTATGTTCTACGGGTGGGACTATGGTAATTCTGTTGTTCTGCATTATCATCAAGAAACTAAAACGAAGTGAATATGCATTCTTTTGGAAACCTAAGACGGAGAACTACCGAAACATTGAAGCATTTCTAAAGAATTGCAGGTCTCTTTCTCCGAAAAGATACACTTATTCAGACATTAAGAAAATTACCAACTCTTTCGAAACTGAACTAGGTACGGGAAGCTTTGGTTCTGTCTTCAAAGGAAAGTTAGAAAATGGTAGTCTCGTGGCAGTGAAGGTTCTTAAAGGGTTGAAAGGCAATGGAGATGACTTCATTAATGAGGTTGCAACTATTAGTAGAACCTCTCATGTTCATATTGTGACTCTTCTTGGGTTCTGTTTTGAGGGTAGCCAAAGAGCTCTCATATATGAGTTCATGCATAATGGATCTCTTGACAAATTCATTCATGATGGTGGTTCCTTGACATATCGCCAGTTGGGTTGGGAAGCATTGTACCGAATTGCGGTTGGTATTGCCCGAGGGTTGGAGTATTTACACCGTGGTTGCAACACACAAATTGTGCATTTTGACATAAAACCTCATAATATTCTTCTGAATGAGGACTTTTGCCCAAAGATATCTGATTTTGGCCTTGCTAAATTGTGCCCACAAAAAGAGAGTATCATATCATTGGTGGGTGCTAGAGGAACAGCAGGGTATATTGCCCCGAAAGTATTTAATAGAAATTTTGGTGGGGTTTCACACAAGTCTGATGTGTATAGCTATGGAATGATGGCTCTAGAAATGGTTGGAGGAAGAAAGAGCATTAGTGTCGAGGTTAATCGTACGAGTGAAATATACTTTCCACATTGGATATACAAGCGTCTTGAGCTTGATGAAGAACTCGGATTGCATGGGATCGTGGATGATGAGGCGAATGCAAGTTCAAGGAAAATGATAATAGTTGGATTGTTTTGCATACAAATTGATCCTTCACACCGACCATCGATGAGTCGGGTGTTGGAGATGTTAGAAGGGAGCTTGAAGTCTTTGCAAATTCCACCCAAGCCTTTCTTGTCTTCTCCCCCAAGAGCATCGGTGGATTCTTCCTCTGAGTCTATGACATTGAGACAGTTCCTGGGAAGAAGCAAAATTTCCACTTCCCATGCATGATCACAAAATGCACCAGTGAAAATAAGGTAAGTTAATCTGCTTCATAAAATACACTTGAAATTGTATAGCTTAATTCCAAAGGATTTTCCTCATGTTGTCAAATCAACGGTACTTTGATTAGGTCCAAAAAGTGTGAAGCTCTTTTTAGCCCAAAAATATTGTCAGTTAATGTTTGCTTACATTTTTTGTGATGATACTATATGGCATATGCCATTGGCAATTTATATCTGCAATTGCACATGATTCAGAGTATACCTGATAATTTACTTCTAAAATTTGGTTTTCATGCATCATAGATGTTTTTTTATATATATATCATCTGATACCCCTTCAGTTAATGAAATTAGGTATTGAACACTCTGTGTGTGTATGGTTGCAGTAACAAATTTTGACATGAATTAATGCTTCTTCTTTTTTCCTATTACACGAGTCTTCCTTGGATCAGCTATGATGCCCCTATCCGGTGTTGGGGGCATCCCTGCCCCTAGAGAAACTTTTTAGTATACCAGGGATACCAACGTTCTTGGTATCCCTTTCAGTCCATTTTTAATTTTTCGACCATTTTCCGATCACACTTGGATGATCGATTCCGTTCATTTTGTAGAGTTTGACGAGAACCATAATTGTTTCAAAACTTGTGTTCATCGGACTTTAATAGATACATAATCTACACACTTGAAAATTGAAAAAAAAACAAAACTGGGTTCCGATTCAGTGTGGTTTTGGATCTAATTTTGGTTTTCTTCAAAATGAACGAAATCAATTATCCAAGTGTGATAAAAAAATGGCCGAAAAATAAAAAATGGTCCGAAGCCTTTGGTATATCCCCGGTATACAAAAAAGTTTCTCCATGCCCCTATTTGCCCTCAACTGTTGGATCCTTCATTTTTTAATCTCAACCATTGGTTGAATACTTCTCATATTAAGTGTGGTCATATATTGTGGTAAGTGACAATATATTGTGGTAAGTGTGACAATATATTATGGTAAATGTGATCATGGTAAATTATATGTAAATCCCATTCGTGTAGTAAGTAGAATTGCATTTTTTTTCGGAAAAATCATTAAACCATCTCGTTTTTGTGGGTGCAAATGCTTTTGATTCAATGGCTGAGATTTACTCATTTTTCAATTTAAAAATCCATATTTACAGGGGCATCAATCCATGCCCCCATAGCACTCGGGGGCATGGAAGAACATGTTGGGTTTTTGCCCCATAGGCCCAATATTTTGGCCCAAGTGTTTTGTTTTTGGAAGCCCAACATTACTAGGCTTTTTATTGGGAACAAAAGGTTTTTTGTTTGCTTGAGAGAGAGTTCCAGAACCTGTGAGAAGAAATAAAATAAAACAGGGGTTAGTGCACTGTGTGTGTGCTTTTGGTGGAGAGAGCAGAGAGAGAGCGGAAGAACGGAAGAGAGAAAAGGGTTTTGGTGCTGTGTGTGATTCATGGTCACCTGGAAAAGAGAAATAGAAGTGCTCCTGTGTGTGCTTGGGTTTTTCGGTGGTCAAGGAACAAAAAGGGCAGCTAGCTATTTCCCCTCTCTCCTGAAGCCATTTGTGGCAGTTTGTAGATGAATTTTTTGTGGGCTGATTTGATCTGGTTGGTGCCCTCTGTTTCAGCTGTGTTGGAAAGTTTGTGGTTTCACTTTGATTGCAGTTTGTTGGAAATGGTGTTTGTGGTGAGTTCGTTGGATCTCTTGGTAAACCTTGGTGATAGTGGAAATTGATTTCTCTCTCCCGTGGGCGTATTCGAGTTTGGGGAACCACACGTATATTGGTTGTTTTTGTGTCATGTTATTGTGCGTAATAATTTTTCGATTACACTTCTGTTTGTGGGTGGGATTGATTAGGAAAAATAATCCCAACAGAACAACTCGTCTTCCTTCAAGTGAATGTTGTTGACCCCGTACAGGTGAAAATGCAAATAGGTCATCGGGACACACTTCCTAAGAACAGTACGTAGTCTTGATCATTTTCAAGATGAAGATTCTTGACAATCTCGTTAGAGATTACAAGGAGCCATATTAGCTCAAGAACAATTCTGGGCTCAACCAAGCGATATGCATGCAATGTTCCAGAGTCAATTGAATTTACTCACAAGAGGATCGAGAACCTAAGAAAAGTGATAGAAGTTGCTAAAATGTGGAATAGAATATGCATGTAATGAAGGTGCGTGTAGTTCATACATGCAATAATTTCAAATGTGTGGTCATTCAGACGGCATAAAGAAAACACTTTGAGCCAATATGAATACGCTTTTAGAACCTTTTATGAGGCTTGGATGGTCCAAGAAGAGGGAAAAATATATTTATCTAGAAAAACTTAAAAGGAATTTATCATGATTAATTTTCACAAATCGATCATGTTGAATTTGCACAAATTGACCATGAAAATTGAAGCCAAAAGAATGGTTACAATTTCCATGATTGACCATGTGGTAATATTTTTGCAACATGTCCAGTAATCCGTGTAGTCATTGAAGCCAAATGAGTGGTTGCAAAATGAGATGATGTCAAGAATCTTCAGATCGATCAAAGAGTGGTTGCCTCCGTATTCGATCACGATTTGTGCCCCACCACCACAGAATTAGTTCGACGGCAATGACAATGACGCTGTCAGCCGGAAAATAACATACTTTGATATTAGTCAACTGTAACAGCATATGGCTTATAGATGACATTTGTACTTTTCAACTGCAAAATTTCATAAAGTGATCAATTTATATAAATATCATTTCAATTTCTTGTGCCGTGCAGTAAAAGAAGACTCAAGATTTTTAATGGGATTGACAATTCTCAAGATTTAAGTGGTCCATCGCTAAGAGGCCTTTGTTGTAATACCCTTGTTTTCCAAGATTTTTCTAATTGAATTATTATCCTCTCCATATTTTTAGAATTGTCACTCTTTTTTTTATTCTTTACTTTGGTAATTATATAGGAAATACTTTCTATGTGTGTAACTGGAAACAAAGTCATAAATTTATACTCCGTATTAGAAACTAAGAACGTAGGTGTATAAAATTAAGTCAAGATATGAGATTTACACAGATGTATATATGTTACATACAAGCGTTCTAATTAGGATATGAGAGAGAAATCAATTTGTTCTTTTATGACGTTTTGAGAGAGAGAAAGAGAGAGATCAGAGGGAGGGAGAGAATTTTTATTTACGATTTACGTCGAAATATTTAGAAAGAGTGAGGACTTATTTTACGTTTACTTATTCAAATTTAACTCTTTTTTTTGAAAAGTGTAAGCTTGGTTGAGAATGAAAAATGTGGATATATCCTAGTAGCCTTTGAAGGCAAGTGGGCATCCAAGTTGATAGCAAAAGCATGTGTGAAATAAATAAAAAGCCGGGAAGAAAAAGTCTCCAAGTATGGGCTTGGAATAGTTATACTACATACCTATAAATGGATGCTCTGGTAGATGTGTGAAAAGTGAGAGAGAAAAGAGAGGGACAGACGTGAGAAAGAGGGAGCCCCTGCGGAGGAACTTCCCCCACCACTGGTGGTGACTTGTGAGAAATAGAGATGTGAGAGGTTAGCCCTCCGTGTAAATTGGGTTAACGGCAATCAAATGATTAATTGACACGTCATTGAAATCAGACAAAAGTGGGACTCCAATTTAATGGGCCTTTTCCCATCTAACCAGGATTGGAACCAACTTTGATTTACACTTTTCTCTCTCTACATATATGTTTGTACACACACATATATACATATATATGGGGATGGATCTAGGGACAAAACATTTGTCAATGTTTTTGACACTAAATCCTAACCATTGCTAATTTGGATGGCTAGTATTAAAAGTAAAAAGACCACACTTTCTCTCTCTTCCACCCTTTCTCATGTGTTGTACCTCTCTCTCTCGTTCTCACTGTTCTCTCTCTCTCTCTCTCTCTCTCCTCACGACATCCCCTCCCCACTCTCCTACTAACACCCCATTCCCAAATTACCTCCAGGAATAATGTCACAAGAAATCTTATTAGAGAAATAGACAAAGTACACAAAAATCACACCCACTATTCTTTATATACTAGGCCCTAATATCCATCAAAATCAAAAGGAAAAAAAAAAAGATATACTTGTAAAAAATTTCTAGATTTTTTGGGATATTGCATCACCAGACGAAGACATGCAATATTTGTAGGGGCCCTTTGAAAATCATTCGTATTAGGATAAATGCAATATTCCTCACCAAACAAAACCAGACCTCCCACCTCCCCATCTCTAGAGATGCATTCCCCATCCTCCGTCACTGCTACCACCACCGCCGCCACCACGATGTTACTAATCCTGGGCTCGGTTGTGTTTTCAACATGTTACAGCCAAGAGGACAGGCGATACTACACCTGCCTTCAGGACTTCAGTTGCGGCCAAACCATCCAAAACGTTAGATACCCTTTTTGGGGAGATGGTCGCCCCCAATTCTGCGGCCACCCATCGTTCGAATTGAAGTGCCAAAACAACGAGTACCCAACTATCGAAATCGACAACCGGGCCTTTCGCGTGCATGCCATCGATCGATCCAGCAAAACAATAACTCCCGCTAGCTCTGACCTCTGGGAAAGTTATTGCACTCAGGAGTTGCATAATATCACGTTGGATGACAACTTGTTCACTTGTGGGCAAATCAACCGGGACCTCTTTTTATTCTACAATTGCACGTCAGAAGCGAGGACAATTAATATTCCGAACAATTTTACGTGTGAAATAGGTGGTGGAGAGAGGCTTGGGTTGTACACAAACGAGACGTTTTTTAATGGGATTGAGAATTCTCGGTACACCACGATATCGTGTAACCAAAGTGTTGAAGTGCAAGTTTTTCGGGAGACCGTGGACAAACTTTTGGAAGGATCATTGACGCTTCAAGAGGGGTTGCGCAGAGGGTTTCAGTTGGTGTATGATGCCAATAAAACCATCTGTGCGAGGTGTCAGCATTCAGGTGGGTTTTGTGGATCGGATTCGAGCGAGTTTGCTTGCCATTGCCGCGATCGTACTTATCCAGCGACCTGTCAAAGTCCTGGCACGCTGCCCCTTTACTTTCTTGTATGCTCATTTCAGGTCATAGGCTCTGTATATAATTGACATTTAGGCTCCGTTTGTTTCAATGTAAAATGTTTTACAATATAAAATATTTTTTATGTAAAATATTTTTTCAAAAAACAAATTTCAAACTTTTATTTTCTAGTATTTTATTGGCACTTGAAAATATTTTTAGAAATCAACAAAATAGTGTAGAGAGAGAAAGGGGCTTAAACGGTAGAGAAACCTGAAAATATTGGAATTAAACGTGGGTTATGACTGATGTGGGGCTCCAATGAATCTAGTTCACTCCTTCCTTGACCGTTGTTCGAGAATGACTCCTGACTTTCACCTAGCCTGCACACGGAATGGCCCTCCGGTGCATGGATGAGTACAGTTGCTCAGAGATGAAACCAGGAACTAGGGTTTTAAAGTATAAAAGCATATACCTATCTAGGGTTGGCAAAATGGGGTAGTTATAGGGCACCCCTCTCCTTAATTAGCTTGTCCTCCAAGACTATACTTGTGCTTATCATACGTCGGTTGATGTCACCCTTCCGTCATGTCAGGGTTTCATAACAGTTTATAAGGTGAACTGGCACCTCCATGTGCCCTCGTACTTATCCAAGCTCGTAACCGTTCGGATCACATCATGGCTATGGTTGTTATTCTCACGTGGGTGAGCTGGTAGCATGACCCCCACGTCCGTTCAAGGCCGAATGTGGAGCCTGACCATCAACGGGTCGGCATGCTCAACAGATGATTCCTTCTAATTTCTGGAGAGGCTCCCCCGAACGTCGAGAAAAGCCGAGCCGAACCATCAACAAGGTTTGGATCGCACGGACCGTTCGCGGGAGTCTCGATGTCTGCTCAGCGCGGGCACGAGCCGTTATTTCGGTCTGCTACAACTGACTATCGAGGAAACTGAGCAGTGAGAATTGCAATAGAAGGCAACGGGTTCATTTCGGAAAATACCTTACGGAAAATTTAAGGGTAAATCATTTTCATCCAATTGATGAAAAATATTTTATATGTAAAATATTTTTCTATTATTTTATACAACCAAATATCGAAAAATAGGAAAATCATTTTACACCCAAACAAACGAAGCCTTAAGGGGATTAGCCTCGATTTTTCCGTACATGAAACTCCCCATATTGCTACTGACTGCATCGTCCCATGTCAAAAATAAATTTATAAAAACTTGGAGTTAACTACTACTCTGTAGAATAGTGGTCAAGACCGAGTGTCGAATCTGCAGGGACAGTATGGCTAAGTTCCTATAATTTCAATTAACTTTTAGATTAATTCCGAAAGAAAAGATTAAATTGTTGGATTTGAGAAAACTGAATAGAGTAAGAGAACAACTAATTAATTGATTGAAAACTAGTGGAGGAAGGATCTAGGGTTTCGAATCCACCATGACCGCGTAACAACGATATGCATAGGTTAGGTTTAACATTCGAATCATTAAAGACTATTGTTAGAGCTTGCAATCCCTTTCGATAATCGTCAAGAAAATAATCGGGTTGTTAAAAGGCATAGACTATCCCATAGCACGGACCGTCTCTCAATAACACAGTCTGGCCACCTAACGGTACGATCCGTCTTACGAGCATAATCTATCTCAGAACTCCAACCAACCACAATCGATGAACACCATTGTTTAACTCCGCATTTGAAAACCGCGTATATAAATACGAAACAGATTGAAAGCATTAAAATCATTCCATAAAACTGAAACAAGTTCTAATTAAACAATCGATCCGAATATTAAAATCTAAACCTATATATATACAAAGTTACTTGAATCGGTGCTTCATCCTCCCCTAAATAATGGAGTTAGCCGGCTATAGAAGCCGGAGCCCTGATTTATGCGCAGCACTGTTTGGAATAATTCGTGACGTGGTCCTGTTCGCAGCCAAACTCGGCTGAAAAATCTCCTCCTTTTTATACCCTACACTGACCGACTTTCCCATAAGGAATGAAGAATCCTTTCCCGGAAGGAAAAGTCTCCCTTTTTGATGAAAAACCATTAGGGCTTGGGCCCACCAAGACATGTTTAAAAAATTGTAATGTTTGCCCAATTTCAATTGTGAAACGACGTGGACAGCAGCAGTCCAATAATTGTAGACCCAATCCATTGCTTTGTGCCTAATACTTGCTATCCTTTCCAATTTACACGTTTTTGCACCATCGATCTCAAATACCTACAAACACCATAATACGTTAAAATATATCAAGTAACAATGTAAACGGACCGACAAAACATAGATTAAACGGATTGAATGGGTGCTTTTCGACACCTATCAGCTACACCAGTCCGGACACTTCTTAATATTCTCATACTGCTATTTAAAAACCATGCCTTCCATATATAGACTAGAATGTAGCGATACCACCGCAAGAAACATCATTCTCCAAAGGACTACCAATCGGAACCACTAACTAGAGTGGTGATTAGTTCGGAGAGCTAAAGTTCCCGAAGAAATGCTAAAACTTGACTTGCTTCTGCTTCCATAATAACCACGGTTATAAATTAATTTGGACGGCAAGCAGTGGAAAAACTATTCCTGTCAGGCACATGACAAATTTGGTTTCACGATGGTGGGAAATTTTTTCGTACAAATAGGGGAGGGTATACAAATGAACACCCTAACCTTCCAAATTTTTTCCCGACACCTGTGGTTAACACAGGGGTGGAGCTATATTGGGGGCCGGGGAGCCCGATCCCGAGTTTTAAAATTTTTATTTTTTATATACCTGATTTTAAATATTTTTGATAATTATTCATGTATAGGTACTAATAATCTTAATAATTTTGATTTAATTTGATAAAAAAAATTGTTATTTTACATTCTCATTTCTCAATTTCTTTCATAAATAAAAAATAAACACATAACTATTAAAGTTGCCTAAAAAGTGAAATAATTGGTATACTTTAACTACATTAGGCACACTAACAATACACGAAACACGTTCTACAGAATACACAAATTAAACTCTGCAGCCACATACTTAGATCTCAAACCCCAACCTCTACATTCAATTGTCGGACACACACACCACTCCCCATTTCTCCCATCTCCCTCTTTGCTCCTTTGTCTCCACAATTTAAGTTTACAACTCCAACAAAAGGAAGACCTTCGGAAACTTCTGATTGCATGATATCATCCCCATAGGACTCCGTTTTCTGTCAACTTCCGGAAGTCCTCCTTCTCCTTGTAGCAACAATTTTCCCAAGTCAACTTGTATGTCAAACATAAAATTAAAACAACTATGGTGGGTTCGTTGATCTTTATATACCATGGGTTTCTGTAAGAGAGAGTGTAGGGAGATTGTGTTAGAGTACTTCAGCGTTGTAGTCTGTGTTGTTATAGTACTGAAATATTCTGGTTAGATTAGGGCCATTAGGCCAATGCCCGCGTGACTTTGGAGAGTTCCGATGCTTAAACAAGAGAGGAGGTACTAGCATATCTGGGTATATTAATTAATTCTTGTTCATGCATTCAGATTTAAAACGTACGTGCAAAGTAAAATTATTTTATAGCCTTGTTCTTGCACCATTCTTTCTAAACTCATCTAACCTATTTTTTGTTGTTGTCTCTCTTTAACAATTTTTACAGGAAGAAGTAACTTTAATAAAGCATTGACTCTCGGAACAGGTATTGTTCATGTGCTTCATTAGCTTAAGCTTTTCATTCAAATGATCAACAGATCGAGATATTTTGTTTTCCTCTTCCCATTATACTTTTCTAGCTAGATATTTCAACGTATTAGGGAGATAATTAATGTAGAACTATTATTCATACCTTATTTTTTAATTTTGAATTGTGCTTCAGTTGTTCCTGCTGCTGGGATTATGGTGATTATATTGTTCTGCATTATTATCAAGAAACTCAAACGAAGTGAATATGCATTTGTTTGGAAAACTAAGACAGAGAACTACTGAAACATTGAGGCATTTCTAGAGAATTGTGGGCCTCTTCCTCTAAAAAGATACACTTATTCCGACATTAAGAAAATTACGAATTCCTTCAGAACTAAACTAGGTCAGGGAGGTTTTGCTTGTGTCTTCAAAGGAAAGTTAGAAAACGGATGCCTCGTGGCAGTGAAGGTTCTGAAGGGGTTGAAAGGCAATGGAGATGAGTTCATTAATGAGGTCGCAACCATTAGTAGAACTTCTCATGTTCATATTGTGAATCTTCTTGGGTTCTGTTTCGAGGGTTCCCATAGAGTTCTCATATATGAGTTCATGCCTAATGGATCTCTTGACAAATTCATTAATGATGGTGGTTCCTTGACACATTGTACCAAGTTGGATTGGGAAGCATTGTATCGAATTGCAGTTGGTATTGCTCGAGGGTTGGAGTATTTACACAAAGGTTGCAACACACGAATTTTGCATTTTGACATAAAACCACACAATATTCTTCTGAATGAGGACTTTTGCCCAAAGATATCTGATTTTGGCCTTGCTAAACTTTGCCCACAAAAAGAGAGTATCATATCATTGTCAGGTGCCAGAGGAACGGTAGGCTACATTGGCCCATAAGTATTTAGTAGAAATTTTGGTGGGATTTCACACAAGTCTAATGTGTATAGCTATGGAATGATGGTTCTAGAAATGGTTGGAGCAACAATGAACATTAGTGTCGAGGTTGATCGTACGAGTGAAATATACTTTCCACATTGGATATACAAGCGTCTTAAGCTAGATGAAGTACTCGGATTGCATGGAATCATGGATAACGAGGCAAATGCCAGTTCAAGGAAGCTGATAATAGTTGGATTGTGGTGCATACAAACTGATCCTTCACATCGACCATCGATGAGTCAGGTGGTGGAGATGTTAGAAGGGAGCCTAGAGTCTTTGCAAATCCCACCTAAGCCTTTCTTGTCTTCTCCCCCAGGAACACCAGTGGATTCTTCCTCTCCACTCACATCATGACATTGTGACAATGCATTCATGCTTCTAGGGAAAGTGCAAAATTTCCACTTCCCATGATCACAAAAAGCGGAGCTTAATTCCAAAGGATTTTCCTCATGTTGTCAAATCAACAGTACTTTGACTAGTTAATCCAAAAAGTATGAAGCTTTTTTAGCCCAAAAATATTGTCAGTTAATGTCTGCATACATTTTTGGTGATGATACTATATGGCATGTGCCATTGGCAATTTATATCTGCAACTGCACATACCTGATGATTTACTACTAAAATTTGGTTTTCATGTATCATAGATGTTTGTTTATATACATCATCTGATACCCCTTCAGTTAATGAAATTAGGTATTGAACACTCTCTATGTGTGTATGGTTGCAGTAACAAATTTTGACATGAATTAATGCTTCTTCTTCTTTTTTCCTATTACATGAGTCTTCCTTGGATCCAGCTATGATCGATGCCCCTATCCAGTTTTGGGGGCATTCATGCCCCTATTTGCCCTCAACTGTTGGTTGAATACTTCTTATATTAAGTGTGGTCATATATCGTGGTAAGTGTGACTTATATTATGGTAAGTGTGGTCAAACTTTGTAGTAAGTGTGGTCATTTTTTGTAGCAAGTGTGATCATAGTAAATTGTATATAAATCCCATTTGTGTAGTAAGTAGATTTGCAATTTTTTTCAGAAAAATCATTAAACCATCTCGTTTTTTGTGGGTGCATATGTTTTTTATTCAATGGCTGAAATTTACTTAGTTTTCAATTTAAAAGTCCATATTTACAGGGGCATCGATCCATGCCCTCATTGCACTCAGGGGCATGAAAGAACAACTCGTCTTCCATCAATAGTGAATGTTATTGACCACGTATGTGTTCCTAAGAACAGTAGGTAGTCTAATTAATCATTTTCAAGATGAAGATTCTT
>BPLS01024205.1:0-10039 GCA_019656275.1 Rhododendron kiyosumense | reverse complement strand
ATTGCTCTCAAAACTTCTTTTTTGGCCGCTTCTCCCAATTTCTTGTACTGTTCTGCCTCGCAGCTCAATTGTTGAAGCTCTCTTGATATGTCAATGGCATTATCTGAATCACCATTGATGTCAGAATCTTGAGCCAGTTGTAGCTTCAGTCTTGTTTTGCTTAGCTCTTCCTCAAGTGATGAAACTTTTGAAGAACTCGAAGACAACCTCTTGCGAGTCTTTTCAAGTGAGAGTCTTTCTGTTTCTATTTTCTTGTTATATGATTCAACAGTTGCACGAATGCCAGCAAGATCATTAGTAGTTCTTGTGAGGTTAAATTTGGCTTGTTTCAATTCCATTAAGATGATTCCCGGAGACGAAGAGGGCAAGAGGCTGAAAGCACCATTGGAATTGGGATTAACATGGTTTTCCTTTTCTTCCTCCTCCACAGAAGCATTTAGGTTCTGATCATCCAAGTTTGCGTTGAAGGCTGCGCTGACTTCAGATGCTCCTTTCTGTAGCTTCAGTTTTAGCTCTTCTACAATCATTTTAGTTGCTTCGAGTTCTTTCAAGACATCAAGTGTTTCCCTTTCTTTTGCCATTAGATCCTTCTCCAACTGCACAGCTTGTTCCTCAACTTGGGCGATGTCGACCGCTTCAAATTCATGCTGCCACAAATAGAAACTCCTCAACAAAACTTCTAGCGTAAAAGATAACAATAAATCCAGACTTGTATTTGCATTTATTTGGTGTGTTGTCAGTTTATGCAAATACATGCACATGTAGCCCAAAATATCAATATAAATCGTAAGCAGATTATATCCTTAGGGCTTTGCTATTTCAACGGAGATGGAAACCACAAAATACTATACGGCGCCGGGTTAAGAATAGAAAGTTACTCCATAGAGCTGGGTTCATGGAAACCCAGTCTAGAACAAAATCATGTTCCGTGATCTTCTATTATCCATGCAAGAAAGCACATTCCTATTCCACAATTTGAAGATCATAGTCAGTACAACTTCTTATAAATGAAGGTTATCCTTCACTTCATTAGACAGCATTTACATTTCCAGACTGCCCATTTTAAACGTAAAGAAAACTTAACGGAAGGACTTATGATCCTGCCACTGGATTAAGATGGTGGTTACTAAGTTTGTAAAATGCAAGGCTTCAACATTGATGACTTTCCAAGAAGGGAGTTGTCAATGGTGTCTTGTAAGGTATTTTGTCATGGGCATGTTGAAAGGAACACTTCAAAATTATAACCAGCAGCAGAAGTGTGAAGATGCCCCTGCCAAGGATGATCCTAGTTACTGCACTCTCAACCAACATCCCCGAATCCGATTGTGAAGGCATATCAGTGCTCCTAACAGCCAGTAGGAAGTAGCAACAACCAAATTGCATGGGGGAAAAAACGTAAAAAAACCCACAACCAGATGCTGTTACAAATGAAGATACAAAGGCAAAATACATGACAACCCTCCAAACTGCCCTAGGCCCATCCACCACCACATGTTGTGGGGGAAAGAACGGGTCCCCTAAATATGTGAGTGAAGGAGATCCAAGGACATCGAATAATCTCTCCAAAACTCTAAGCATCTTAAAGCAAAGATGGAAGATGGGACCTTTTTGTTGGAGGCCCCTTAAATTGTGTAAATTTCTGAGGCCTAAAGCAGCTGCCTCTCGAGCTTTAGCAGTTTAGCTCAGGGTCAGCTTTACATATTATAGAAATAGGAGTATAAAAGAACTTCGAAGAAACACACACAATCAAGACACAAAACCCCCAAGGGTTGGCCAAGTGGTCAAGGCTTGAGAGTCAAGGGTTTGGTCCCTCCTAAGGTCTTAGGTTCGAAACCTCTTAGATGCTATCAACTCCTTTGGGACCAGTCCGTATTGAGCTTTGCTCTGGCTTTAAATCAGACCCCCGCAAGTGGGCGGTAAAATTGGTGCCAGGATTAGCGAGAAAGCTGCCTAACTTGAGTTATCAGAAAGGAAAAAGAATAATGATCCAAAGAGAGCTAGATTGACAAAGGCAATGCTGCTAAAATAAAAATAAAGTAACATCTTGTTATCATCATAGAGAACCAGAACAACAAAAATCAAACCTTTCTCAGCCATGGAAATCAGAATAACTAACAACAACAGGAAATGCGGTTTATCGAACATTTCAAACGAAACAGAAAAGGGTTATGAGTGTGTGTGTGTGTGTGAGAGAGAGAGAGAGAGAGAGAGAGAGAGAGAGAGAGAGAGAGAGAGAGAGAGAGAGAAAGAGAGAGAGGACCTCAGAGGGCTTGTGAGAGTTGGGTCTCCAGAAACCCATTCCACCGAACCGGGTCGCCGCCTCCTTGACGGACTCGAACGGAGCTGACGTGTCGATTTCGGCCCTTGGCATCATCTTCTCCGAACTCAAGTCAGTTACACTCCCTGTGGGTCTCACTCCGTCACTAGCCTTACGATCTCCCTCCCGTGAATCTGCTTCTAGGGTTTCCAATCCCTCGGAAACCACCACTTGGGTGCTGCAATCTAAGTCCTCACTAGCCATTCAAACCACCAAAACAGAACCCAATTACTAGCTTAGTACTTAACAATTGAACTTCTGGAACACTAGAACGTGAGGACGATGAATAACGGCCGTTTATGTTGCTATCCCGATGGACCAGATGGAATGGAGTAGTATTGGTTGGGGAGCGTGAGCAAGCAAGAGACAAAAACAGAGTAGGAATAGGAGAGAGAGAGAGAGAGAGACAGAGAGAGAGACAGAGACGTTGGGTTAAATGAGTAAAGTAAAGCGTGTTGTAACGTTCGATTTTCCAGAAAGAAGCCAAAAGTCGGACAAAGAGCGTAGACTGGTTTGGATTAGTGGTGGGTAACAGTTTCAAAACTGTACTACCTCTCAAGTACGTAAATATTGGATGCAAATCTTATTTATTTAGGGACCAGCCGGTCCTCTCGATGATCGAAATCGTTTATGTTTTAGATCTTGTTTGAGATGATTCAATTCACAAAAATCATTTTGATCGAATACTTGAATTAGTTTGATTGCGGATAAATTGTAATAATGAAAAAAAACTTTCTTATACTGGGTTAAACCTATTTTCATTTAGCTAAATATGTATGGATTACGTGTAGTCTCAATTCGATTATTGTAAACTTTGACATGATTAATGTTCTCGACGAGTTCTATAAAATGAACATATACGATCATCAATCTAGATCAGAAAGACGATCCAAAAGAGAACAAAACATGGACGCTACAGTCAAAACTCTGGACGTGATAGATACGTTGGAATTGGAATATGGAGAATTACCAACGGGAGTAAGGAGGGTCAACACGCACAATGGCTGCAAAGGACTGCAACCTAATACCAACGAGGAGTGCTAGAGACCAAAAAAATAGGTAAAGAAAATATTTTTAAAATGTGCATGAACGGCCCAGTTTTACTGTATAATACATCTGAACTGTTTATATATACTTTAAAGGTATTTTTTTTGCCTATTTTTTTTTGCACTTAGAATTTCTCAATACCAATAAACAATAAATAGGATACCACTTCAATAGCTCCAAATCTACGAGAAATCCAAGACATGAGTCCTACGTATGAAAGGACACGTACGTTATTAAGATGCACCAAGCCCACAAAATTATAGTTTCTTTTTTTTAACGGCCCATAAAACTTATAGTTAATCACTAAATAATTGTGGTCTATCTGATCCACTCTCCTAAATGTTTGTTGCATTCTTACCAACCCTGATTTTCAGTAACGTAAATAATAAATTAATAGCTGTCCAAATTAAGTAAAAAATCTTCCATCCCATCCGGTATTGCGAACTTCTTTTTAATTTCAAGATGTAAGCGCTCTTAATTGATATCAAATTATATCCAATCAACATCAGTTTTAAATGTTCTCGATGAGTTCTAAAAAGTGAATGATTTGATAATCAAAATGAACATAGAACAGACCCACAAAATGCGTATAATAGGACGTACAGATGGACTCTGAAGGACATCATTCCTTCCATTTTCTCCCATAAAACAAGAATGGAATTGAGGATCCCAAACAACTTCTTCTTTCTTTCTTTTTTTTACCAACTAAGAAAATGCAGATGTTATATATAAGAAAACAGTACAATAAAAGTGAATACTATCGATTCGAAAAATACAGAAACATGAAATAAATAAAAATGAAAACTACAAACAAACAAAACAAAAAAAGAAAAGCGAATCAATGGCACATCACACACACGAGTCTTAGCAGACATTATATTGCAGTTCTGAATTTTGTAAAAGTAGATCAAAGGAGTTGCTCATCTAGCTGTTAATGCAGTTCCAGTGCTCCACGTACAAATATATCCTCCTATTTTTTGTTTTCCTAGTGGCTTGCAGCATCATATCTCTGATTCCTTTGCTTTGACTTACCACAGAAACACAGACGCATCTCCACTATGGATTCCATTTTGGTTTTTATATCGAAACAGCAGGTATACCAAAAAAACTGATGATCATGACTCAGTTCCACTTCTAAGTGAGAACTAATTAGTCATGGCTGCGAAGTTCAAAATCTGGAGAGGTGAAAACTGAAAAGCCCGGTGAGGTTTGTGAAGCCTGATTTAGTTTTGGATTATCACTTTGTAGCGTCCCGAAACCAAGACAAAATTAATACGATACTTGGTGATATAAACTGTAGGGTATAGACATCATGTAGCAAATGTAATCCATGCTCTTCCATTATTATTTTTATAACCGGGTGTCCAAGCCAGCTTACGCGTTCCTCGATTAATCCTAGGAGATCCACTCGACTTGACCGGGCAAGTCGAACATGGAATAGTCAGCGAAATGCGATATTGAATCAGGCTTCATAAATCTAACAATTATATGACAGTGGCTGTGTCGTAAGGGAATGGAATGTGACATGATAAATGTTGGAGGGTTAGCATATTTATGTGACTACATGTGTGGGAAATGGTGGATGGGAGGTATGCATCATGCCTAGTTTGCTCTACTCTCTCTCTTTCTTGGTCATACTTTTCCAAATTTCTTTAATCACGCCTAAGAATGGGAAAAAAAATCTTTTTTTGGTACTATATAGTGTTTGTTTGAAGAAATTAACCTCTAGGGCTTGGCACAATGTAGTCACTCGACAACCAGAGATTTGAAGAAGTTAGACAGGCGTTCACGTTTCATTTGTGTGCCATTAATTAATTCTTGTATTTGATCACACTCTATACGAGAGTTTTCTCGATTTTAATTGTCCCTCCCCCAAATAAGTCAGTTTATTGGGTCAGATAGTGCCGAAAATCATTGTAAAGAAAGAAGAAAAAATTAGCCAATCAAATTGTGGCAATTGGTTTACCAATATTATAAGTCCAGTCTCTATTTTTTCCTCTTTTTCGGAAGAGGAGATTTGATACTCTAATATGGAGTATAGAAAAATTATGGAGTATTTCCACTAGTTCACTATTCACATGTACATCAAACCATATATATTTAGCGAATGTGTATTTGCATCTTTATATTCCTAAAATTACTATCATTCAAAAAGATATTCACAATACCTTTAATATACTATTATTCTACTGACTACATTTCTTAAAAATTTTGGAATTTTTAGATTGAATTTCGGAGGAAAAGTGTTGAATGTTAGAAATATGGAGTAAGTTTTTCCGAAAAGTATATATAGTATTGGGCTGGAATTGACTTGAATAAAATCCTTCGAAACTATTTTTTCAGGCAATAGTATTATTTTGATGAGAATAAATTATTTACACCGCCGGTGTAAATATTTGTTTTCTCCAAATCAATTGCATTGCGCTACGTCGCCATATTTTATTAATTGAGACCACTGTTTTGATATATGACTTAATGCAATTGATTTGGAGGAAACAAATATTTACACTGGCGGTGTAAAAAATTTATTCTCTTATTTGATATTCTTAAACAGAGAAATGGACTTATGGCAGTAATATATTTTGTTTATGAACATATGTATGACTTTGTTGAGAGTTATTGTCGGTGTCCGATAAAAAAAAGAAAAAGAAAGGGACTGTTGGTGTGAGAATGTGATTTGTTTAATAATATAATAATAATATTTGCAAGTCATACGAGAGAGATGGAGATATTTCAATTGGCTATACTTATTAGGAGAGTCTTTTATTATTAGGTCTCGTCCCTATCAGGTTTTTATTTTTTAAGTACTTATTTTCCGTTTTACAAGACGTATCATTCTCTCTCAGTATATTACTTTTAATTCAAAAAATAAATATTTATTTTAGCTGTTGAGAGTCTTTTTTTTATAATTAGTATATATTGTTTATTTTTTGCTGTTGATCAAGAGACTTCTATTATTTTATTTTTTTGATCCGTAGAGTCTTCAATTATTCGTGGAAAGTCTTTCTTTTATAATTGTTTTTTGTCAAATCTTGATA
Source organism: Rhododendron kiyosumense (assembly GCA_019656275.1). NCBI lineage: Eukaryota > Viridiplantae > Streptophyta > Magnoliopsida > Ericales > Ericaceae > Rhododendron > Rhododendron kiyosumense. Next base: position 3,637 of record BPLS01024205.1, on the reverse strand, counting down.
AATACATGGAATTAGGAGATTCCGGCGGACTTGCTGTTAGATACTTCCGTTCATGGCCACATTTGGTGTGTTTTTTTTTTAATAAAAAAAAATTTTAGAGTCAAGTGGACGGTGGACCTCCAACAGAAAAAGGCTGGAAGGTCGTAGTTTTATTTGACCAAAAAAAATAATCGAAGTCGTATGATTTTTTGTTCTTTCATAATTCAAGTGTCTGGACCAATTTATACACATCTCAGTCGATTAATCGTGGGAACCAATCCCACAAGCCACTTGCGAAGAACAAAGTTTTGTATGGGCATATCCAAAGGAATTGAAGTCTTATGTTTATGTTCATATGAATACAGTTGACTCATCTTTTGATCTCCACTTATATTTTTAGAGTAAAACTACGGGGTGTTTGGGAGCTTACTTTTTTATTTTTATTTTTAATTTTTTGTCTTTTTGGCTTTTTGCATAATGCTCAGAATATATTTTGAATTTGGTAAAGTGATTGAATGATATGTATAGAATGTACTTTCTCCGTCCGGATTTAATAGTCTTTTTTTGGAGTTCGTGCAATTTTTCAATCGATTATATCTTCCAATTTATAATATTTTACGTGATTTCGAAAACATTATATTGTAGAACTAATCGAGATCTATCAAGTAAGATCCATATTTGATATGAAATTCATTACGGATTCAAAGATATAACTGTTTTTTAGCCGGTTAAAATAAAACTAAGGACAATTAAATCCGGACGGAGGGAGTATTTTGTAACAGGTGTAGTGTTTGAGAAATATGCAATGAAAATGAATTATGGGTTAATTTTTTAGCATGTTGTCCCTGGTTATTTATTATGATATTATTTAATTGCAAGTCCAACTATTTTTAAAATATTTGTTTTGGTAATTAGGAACAAATAACGAACAAGTAAAATAACGATGTGGATTACAATAAGAATATGTAAAGTGTTTTTTTTTTTTTGGAAAGCGGAATATGTAAAGTGTTTGGGTGATATGTGTATAATAGATTCTGGGGAAAAAATCGTGGGTGAAGGTATAATAAGAAGGGAATGACTTCGGTGTCTCCGGTCATTTTGGGGACACCGTAATTTTTGGCATAACAAAACCATTATAAATATGACCAAATTCATTACAAGCATAACCAAAACCATTATAAGCATAACCAAAATCATAACAAGGCATAACTTAGTTGGTTATGCCTTGGTTGATTTTTAGTTATGCCTTGATTGGTTTTTGGTTATGCCATGTTATGGTTTTATTATATTTGTAATGATTTTTGTTATGCTTGTAAGGGTTCTGTTATGCCAAAAATTACGGTGTTCTCAAAATGACCGGGGACACCATAGCATCATCTCCTGAGGTGTTTTTAAATTTTGCATTCTCCAATTCATTTTTGAAAATACATTATAGAATTGGCTTTGAAACACCAAAAAATGCAAAGTGCAAAAGTCGGGTGGCCAAACACCTCAAAGCTTCATCTCACAAGTCAATGCTAACTGTGAACTTACCTAACGCCCATATTCCTTTATGTTTAAATCGATGTCTGTCAAACCACAACAAACACAATGCGCAAAAATATAAGCGGAGAAATCAAAAGCCAAAAATGAGTCTGCCAAACACCCCATGTGTTGATATGTTACAATCTTACAATAGTCGCCCGACAAGTAGGCTTTTTAGAAAGTTTTGTCTCAGGTGTGCTACTAATTTCTGCAATGGATCAGTTTTTTTTTTTTTTTTTTTCTGATTTCAATTGGCCCCCTTAACTATTGGAGAGTAAAGATTGGATTCCTAACCAAGTCCTGGCAGTTGGGCTATCAGTATTCGGAAATGTTAAAGATACATTAATTTGATCCATAAAATTTTATCTATAAAAGATAAACGGACTGTTCAGATTCACAGTGATCAAATTCACGTACCGTATCAAGCTCATCAGTATTTTGTCGTGACAGTCAACCCCAATTACATCCCGACACGTCACTCACTCTCTCCTCTTCCAATGTGGTGAGTGATCCAACTGCATGGAAGGATACCCTTGATGGTACTGTCAAGGACCACAGCCTTGATGGTCATGTTTACAACTCATTTATTTATTCAGACTAACCTGTAATGATCGAGGACCACTCCAATATTTACTCCCCAGCATGTGCACATATATATCTCTTGGCCGGTGGTTCGGACCCCAATCATTTATGTGTGTGATTAGTAACACGTACATCATCAATCATGCACACTAGTTCAAGTGTGGTACCCGGCCCCTTTGACCTACAGAATGATACGTCCAACTATTTGTAGTTCATATATAAATATATATAATGCCCGTAAACGGAAAATACTAAACTATTTTTTATAACTAAATATAGTACTCCATTTTATTTAATACTCCATTGGCCACCTTGAGTATGTACGTAACTAATGATGATGAGATCGATCGAGCTAGCTAGCTAGGTTGCATAAATGTATCCCATTAAAAAACTACTGGGGATCGATTCTACTACCTAGAAACATGTAAATTCGTAATATCAATCGGTCTCCTAAACAAACAAACAAACAAGCATGAAGAACTCCAAGGACAATAATTAACAAACAAATGTGGAAGTTTAATTTAGATCAAATGTGGAGGCTGATAATTAAGAAGGGTTAGATAGAAACGACAATGCTGGTACTGACACGCACGGAACCGCCATCGAGGATTACAATTAATTAAATGAACTAATTAGGGCACGTATATTAGATCGGATACGGATATTGGAGTGAACTATTTCTAAGGTGATCGATCAAATATTCAATTATTCGTTAAGCTTTAATTATTTGGCCTGGATTAAACAATCGTAAGAACTATAGTCGAAGAGAGATACAAAAACACGAAACTGTGGCATTATTTTTTTTGGGTAAGTTAAATCTTTTATAAAGCAACCAACCAAGATGAATAAGAGGTCAAAATCTAAGACCAATCAGAGCCTACCTATCCAACTAGGAAAAGTAAATCTAGAAAACAGAGCAATTACAAAGGACAAAAAATCCTAGAACTAAGGTTCTCGGATGTAACAAGAAACTGATTTGCATTGCTATGCTTAACATTTCTCCATAAGCATAAGTAGCCTCGGACTTCCTCAATAATTTGGGTGCCCAAAATTTGAGCTGGCACACTAACCCCTTGAAACTGTCTTCGATTACGTTCCCTCCAAATCAAATAAATTGAAGTAGCCAAACCAAATAAACATGATTAGAACATGAATCAAAATATTTGTGAGCATACATCCAAGCCAATTCACTAGCCAAACCAAAATAGGGCTGTGGTGGGCCGAACCGAGAATGGGCCCGAGGTTGGCCCACGAAAGGGAAGCGGGTGGAGCCAAAGTTTGGGCTTCCCTGGCTGGCCCCGTGTGCGTGGTATGGGCTTAGACCTCGCGTAATGGCCACGAATGTCGAGCGGAGGTGGGTCGAACCGAAGGGTACGGCTCACTGGTTTGCAGCCCAATCCTTTGGCCCACTGACCAAGTCTTTGGGTCGGTCTTTATGGGTCAAGTTGGTTAGACCCGTGCGGAGGCCAAGTGGAGGTTCTTCCTGTTGTTTCCAAAGGAGAATGTGCTTGCGACCTTAATGTGCGTTGCAATAAGAATGCCCCAAGCGTAG